>PVKC010003524.1:0-38725 GCA_004027635.1 Crocidura indochinensis | reverse complement strand
GGGGGACCATATGGGGCACCAGGATTCGAACCGATGACCTTTTGCATGAAAGGCAAACGCCTTACCTCCATGCTATCTCCCAGGCCCCAACATCATAACTTCTTAGCCTGGTATGTTAGACTGACATATTACAATTTCTAATTTCTGCTTAATTTCCTTTGCCAGTGGAGTTATTGCAATATATCATATATGCCAAAATCATAGGATGTTTTCCATAGGTGTACTTCTATTAAATTCCTCCTTTAAAATATTTTATGGTACTTTCTTTTCAAAAAGTAAAAGGATAGATATATTTTTTGATACCTATTTCAGGTCTAATATGCACATTTTTAATTCATTTGAATTTATTTATGCATGGTATGATATGATACAATAGCCCAATTTTAGTCTCACATCTGTAACTAATTGCCACAGTATTTCTTGAAACAGCTTTCATTTTCTAAACTAATGTTATTTTGTCATAAATTACCTGCTCCTATGTATGTGAGGAACTAAGTGTGCCTCTTTGTCTATTTCATTGATAAATGTTTCTGCTTTTCTTCCAAAACAATACCACATTATTTGATAGAGCTTTGTTGTATAATTTTTCAGTCTTATTTAATGAGACCTAAAGTCTTTCATTTTTCTCAAAAATGCTTGGGTTGCTTAGCATCTTTGTTTTATTTCCATATATCTATTCATTGTTCCATTAAAATTTGTCGTTAGGTTTGGATTGATTGGCTAGAGATAGTTTGGATAGGTTAGATAGAGATAAAATTTTTGAAAACTACAAATTTCTTGGAATATAGACACATTGTACAAGAAACAGATAAAGGTAAATAAAAAGAATTGTTTCATTCTGACCTCAAAACTGAGGATTTTTCATTTGTTTCAAGGAGTCCTATGAACTATGATGAAGGATTTTGGTGTTTAGTGAGTAGTTATTATGAGATAACATATATTTATTTAAAAAAAGTTAAATTTTAATTTATACATAGTCTTGTAAACTCATGCTAATTTTTGAAGTATGTGTAATGTATAAAATTGACTATAAAAGATCTTCCCACACCCTTTTATTTATTTTTTTAAATAGTTTTTTTTTTTTTTTTTTGTTTTTGGGCCACACCCAGTGACGCTCAGGGGTTACTCCTGGCTATGTGCTCAGAAGTCGCCCCTGGCCTGGGGGACCATATGGGGCACGGGGGATCGAACCACAGTCCGTCCAAGGCTAGCGCAGTAAGGCAGGCACCTTACCTTCAGTGCCACCACCCGGCCCCCCACACCCTTTTATTGATAATCATTGTCCATACTGTTTGATAGAAATTTAATAGTTTAGAGTCCTCAAAGTTAACAGTGTTTTATTTTATTTATCTTATTGCAATTGTTTAACCACTATAGTATTCAAGATTATTAATTTTTGTGAAAATAGCTGTGATCAGAAGAGTCAAATATTATTATATACATAAATATATAACTATGTATCATTATATATGTAAATATATTTTGTTTATAATTCATACCTTATGGCATGTTTGGTCTTTGTCCATCACTCAATATTAATATGCCATAAGAATGTATCTTGGTGTCAAACACAAAATCTCAATTTTTTATCATTGTAAAATATTTTGCTAACAATACGAACTATGGTAATTTTTTCTTGATAGTATTTTTAAAATTTTCTCATAGCTCTACAGGCTAATGAATCAAGGATTTCATATTTTCTCTCCTTATAGGAAACAGATTTTTTTCTTATAAATAAAGCATTTGTAACTCAGTATAATTCTCCTAGACTGAAACAATTATTGTTGTAATTACTATCATGAAGTGCTGCAATTTCTTATGAGTAAACTAAATATACAAACTTAAGAGTGCCTATCCACATGGTTATTCAAATTGATTATATATAGACCAATTGACAATGTAGGTGGCATAGCCAAATGCTTAATTTGATTCATAAACTAAAAAGATGTCCTGTTATTCAATTACCCATAGGGAAGTGGGAACATATTATGGTTTTATGAACTTCAAATGTTTTAGTGGATGCTTTTCCCCTTCCATATTAATTAATATTAAACACTATTTTTATCCTTTAGCACATTTTTATTAGTGTAATAGAAACAAATGTATGATTCAATATAAATAAAGCATCCAAAAATTAAGGTAAAACAGTTCTGTGTAGAAACTGGTAAGCCTGGTTTCTGGGACAGTACTATAGGAGCATCTTGGGATGTTACAGGCCTAGTTCCTGCCTTATGAGAGGCCCAATACTCTACCAACCATACCTGCTTCTGTTCAAATTTAAATGGGCCGAGTACTGATTTTTGGAGAGAAGTTATTGGCAGGCTGAAACTGGTAGTCCCGATTTGTCATAGGAAAATATGATGCTAGTGATATAGGTGTGGGAGCCCATGGCCATATTACTGACTGACCAGAAAATTAGACGGGAAAATTGTGTAGAAGCCAACTAAATTCAGTGAAAGTAATAGCATAAAGCTAAACTAGCACCTATCAGCTCAGTAAATCCTCAGAGAAAAACTTCAATAACATGAGTTTTATATTTAGCAAACAATATTAAGCAAATGATTTTGTACCTGCTAAAAGAGAAACTTGAGGAAGTTAGGACATTCCTGGAGGGAAGGTCACACTGTTTGCAGGATTGGTATAGGAATATTAAATACCTGAAATGACTGTATTATAAACAACTTTGATAATAACAGTGTTTAAATAAAGTTTCAAATAGTATTAGAATAAATGACGTAAGCTAATAAATAATTTCTTATAGCCAAGACATATTTATGAAGCTATTATTTATATGAGTTAAATCTATTTTATGGGGCCCGGGAGATAGCATGGAGGTAAGGCGTTTGCCTTTCATGCAAAAGGTCATCGGTTCGAATCCCGATGCCCCATGTGGTCCCCCGTGCCTGCCAGGAGCAATTTCTGAGCATGGAGCCAGGAGTAACCCCTGAGCACTGCCGGGTGTGACCCAAAAACCAAAAAAAAAAAAAATCTATTTTATAATGCGTATTAGACATGAATGATCTTCGACCTTCACAACTTAGCAACATGGGGTTAATGAGCAGTGCTATACAATCCGAATTATAGAACTGAGAAAATATGAGAGAAGTATCAACTTTCCAAGAAATATTTTATTTTTCAAATTTAGATGATCTCACCAAAAATGAAATTTTCCTGTTATTTTGGTCCAAAATGTAGGTATACACAGTAAGTACTCTTTTCATGAATATAATTTATTCTAGGCAAAAGAGCTATTATATCCACCATCTGTTTTGGCCACTTCTCTTTTATTTTTGGCATATGAATAATGGTTTAGATAAAGAGTGAATCATGAACTTAGTTAGTACTCTTGACAGTGCTATAAAATTCATTGTCACAATGAAAATATGCACAAATTATGTTTCAACAACATACATCAGGGAATAAATTTTCAATTGTTGTTTTTATTCTCTTATACTTGACAATGCATTTTATTATTTCTGACCAGAGGAAGTCGAGTTTTCATAATAATTTTTCCAAGAGACTACTAGATATTCAAATCTTTTCTAGATATATTGTTGGGAGAATTGTTTCATTTTGTGAAGAGTGAATAAAACATAAATATGTTATTTTTAAGAATATAATTATTGAGTTGAATATTTGAAATATAAATTATAATTTAAATTTTGGAAAATAAAATCATCTTTATTATTATTAAAATTAATGTCTATTGATGGCTTTGATATTATATATAATATTTTTGTGACTGCTGTAAGAAAATTGGTATCCTTAAAACAGCAGCAGTTTTATTGCTATACCTTATATATAAAATTATACTGATAATAAATCCATTTTATTTTAATGTTTTTAACTAAACTATAAATGAAAACATTTTTTTAATTTTTTTGTTTTGTTTTGGTTTTGGTTTTGCTACATCTGATATTGCTCTAAGACTACTCTTAGCTCTGTGCTTAACCATTACTAGATGACTTAGAATGGTTGGTATCATATCCAGGTTGGCCAAAAGCAAGGTAATAGCCCTAACCTTTGTCATATCATTTGAATCCTTGAAAACAATATTTTGGAAAAGAAATAACACTGTTGTGTTTGGGAATTATTTTATGAAGATGACTTTTAAGGGTTTCCATTCAAATGGAAGACAGATCATTAAACTTAAATATAAAAGTAATAATGAGTAAACTGAGTTTAGAAGAGTGGTTCATGAATAAGTAACTTTTATAAAATAACTGGATATTTGTTACATTGTTCAAACAATCTAAGTAGAACATCTTATGCTTCATTACTCAAAGGGATGGCTTCTGTCTCAAATTTCTAAAATCCCTATAAATAAACTATGCAAATTTTTCCAATTACAGAACATCTTAAATTTACACCAATTCTTCTATTACACGGAAATGACTGAATATAAATATATATTCAGAATATAAATATATCAACAGAAGATATGCTAGCATAATATGATAACTCCTTATCATTTCTTGTGCTTGTTATTTAAGACTAAATTTTACTAAATTTTAGTGAGAAAACTGTTCATTTTCAGTTTGCATTGTTACATTAATTTCCTCTCTTTATAAATCAAGCACAACACTTTGTTCTTACACCAGTATTGCACCAATAGTGCAATATCCAGTTATATAAGCTGAGGGAAACATATATATTCACTATTTTTTTTAAAGCTCTACTAGTATTTATTTGTTATTAATGAAGTAATATTAAGCCATACAATTATTTCAGTTGTGTACTATTATGCATTGACATTTCTATCTGCTACGTTAAACACAGTAAAACTCTATTGTGTAATTTTATTGGAGTTGTTGCATTATGATTTTTATCAAGTATATGATATTACAAACCAAAATCTGTATTTACTATATTACATTTTTCAGTAAACATGTAATATCTATTCTTTACCAGACAATTCACCCATTTATTCCAATTTTTCTTTTCCCTTCCATTAATCAGAATTTAACTTTAAAGTTTAAACCATTATTTTGTTTTATTTAGTTCATGTGTTTGGTTTCTCAGTAAAGAGTATGTGTGAAATCACAGTATTTCTCATTAGTTTATTTCACTAAGTATGATGTTTTTCAGCTCCTTTACCATTGCAATTGAGAAGATTTCATAAATGATAGGGCACTATTTAATGCGCATACAAAAAACAACATACTTTTTATTACATACCTTCTTAATATACAAATTTTGCCTATTGTATGACTATATATATCCTACTACAGGTTATTGCATCATTATATATATATATTTACAGTAATGCAAAATTATTGGAAAAACATAGCATATTTTTACTTAAAAAACTGCAAAATATATACTATGTAGTGGTTACTTATAAAGTCACAAAAATAAAAAAGAAATGGGACCAGAGCAATGGCGCTAGCTGTAAGGTGTCTGCCTTAAATGTGCCAGCCTAGAATTGACCACAGTTCAACCCCTGGCATCCCATATAGTCCCCCAAGCCAGGAGTAATTTCTGAGCTCATAGCCAGGAGTAACCTCTGAGCATCACTGGGTATGGCCCAAAAAACAAACAAAAAAAGTTACAATCGTATTATTAAATAAAATTACAAGAATAAAATGAAAATAAAAGTAAATAAAAAACCCTCAGATGTCACAAATTGATTTATGAATTGATTTATAATATATACACTTCATTATTACATATTTCTATCATATTAGTGAGATTATTTTTTTAATTCTTTTGGTCAGTTCCTGAAGGTAAAATAACTAAAGCCAACCATTTTCTCACATTTACCTTTAATAGACAAATTGATTAAATAAATGGTCTTGTTTTGTTAAATACATGATAAAAGTGTGCAAGGGAATGAATAGTCATGAGAAATATAGAGTATTAGTGCACATATGTATTATCCAGAATAAATATTTGTTAAATACATTTCCAAGGATGATATTAGCAATTGGAAATTTTGAAAGAATAAAAGATAATAAATAATGCTTTCTGATGATTTGACAGGTGAGGAAAGGAGATCTGTCTCAGTTTATGACTGCTGTTGTTGTTGATAAAGAGAAAAGTGAAGATAGAGAGAAAAATGGTAGTAGAATATCTTTCTATTTAGTTTTGTCAAATCCTTGGCCTCTTTATAAAAATATATTTCCTACAAAATGGAAATTGGCAATTTCTCTAATTATCTTCATTGAAATAAAATCCCTCTCCCATTTTACTAGAGTAATGGTAGGCAATAAAACTACTTTCCCTCATCTCCCATTTATTAATGAATTAGATTGCATAAAACTCTAATAATTTATATAAAAGGCCCATAAGCACCATTAAAATATTTCTTGCCTGGCAGTCATTTTAATTTTACAAAACCAGCACTTATGTTAAGATTTTATTTCATTAAAAGAGTTTTATAGTAGTGATATTTAGAAAAAAATAATAAGATAGCAAATTATAAAAGCTGAGCTTGGGTGGTACAAAACACAGGTTAGAATTTGGCTTACACTGTATGTAAATTTTCCTCTTAGAAAAAGATACAAATGAAAGTTTACTACCAAAATAATAGTGAAACTACCTAAGTAGTTGTCTTTTTTAAAATGAGTATTTTCTAAGCGTTACTAGTTTATTTCCCAAATAGTTCATTCCTAAAGTTTTGAATAGTAAGAACCATTTAAAAAAATTGGGGGGTGGTGGTCTGAGAGACAGTACTGAGGATAGGGCACTTGCCTTGTAAGTACCCAGTAAGCATTTTCCTGGCACCACTGATGTTTTCCAAGCTCTGGCAGGAGTGACCGCTGAGCTAGGAGCCAGGGTAAGACTAGAACACTTCCAGGAGTGGCCCCATAACAAAAAAGAACATACAATGTCATTTGAAGAAGAGTTTAAATCAAAATTAAAATGCAGGTTCCGGGGCCCGGGAGATAGGATGGAGGTAAGGGTGTTTGCCTTTCATGCAAAAGGTCATCGGTTCGAATCCCGGTGCCCCATATGGTCCCCCGTGCCTGCCAGGAGCAATTTCTGAGCATGGAGCCAGGAGTAAGCCCTGAGCACTGCCGAGTGTAACCCAAAAACCAAAAAAAAAAAAAAAAAAATGCAGGTTCCTCTATAACATTTAAAAAATATTAAAATTTAATGAATCAAAAAAACACATTCCCTGTAAGGTCATGTTACTTCATCACATGTCATTGATCCTTCAATAGATATGTGTACAGGCAGTTCTCCAAACAGATTCTTATGTATACACAGAATATCGCTGATTAAAATGTCACATTAATGTCTTCATGTTATTTATGAGCTCAGTTATTTTTTTCTAGGCAGGTGAACTAAAATATGTTTATTATTAGCTTAATGTTTGAATCCTATCCAATAATAACTCATGATCTATGCCATTTTTCAGCTTTGAAGTGGTTCCATATGCTGAAGAATTTAAAATACTCTCCCACTCTGCTTCTTTTATGTTGCAAATTTTGTAATTTTGCCAAATGCAGACTGAGTTGCTTAGATTTTAATCAGACAGTTTTAATTTACATAGCTGAAATTCAAAAATATCTACTATTCACTGTGTCTTTGGTGTTATTGTCAAACTAGATTTATTTAATCCTTTAAGTGCTTTTAGTGTGTGCTTGACAACTCAAAGTTACAGAAACGATTGACTCAAAAACAAACTTTAATGGGAGCAAAATAACTTCAGTCAATAAGTATATCTCCCAGCTCAGACTGAAGAACAAGTCTCAAGGAAAGAAAAAAGAGGTCTGTTTTTATGTCCAATGTGGCTCCAGTGATAAACAAGCATATGTATGGGATTCATTAAAATCTACTATTGTATATCAAATATATAGTGTAACATTAATATAATATATATATATATTGATAGTTTTTCATGAGAGTTATACATATATATGTGGGGAAAGGTGATCATATTCAGTTAAAGAACAAATAGTAGACGTACACTGAATCTATAGAAAGAATATGTAGAAAATGACAGAAAAATCACCAAAGCATGACTTTAAGTGTCATAATGAGAAGGATAGCTGGAAGTCAAAAGGGGCTTAACCTGAGTTTCCAGTGATTTGTATTGTCCACCCGAGGCTTGGGATTCTTAATAGACCAAAAGTATTATTAAGGGTCTATATTGACACTGTAGAGCCAAGAGTGTAAAATGGCTTTTTTTCTAGAGATTTCTTCCAACTCTATAAACTCTAGGCCTCAGGACAGTTATTTTCATTTCCCTAATCCTAGAAATCTCTTCAACATTTCAGAGTAAAGAGAAGGGGAAAGGTTATGTTGATATGTATGACTGAAAAAATATGATGATAATATTAAGGGAGACTAAAATCTCAGAATCATAAAATAATCTGTGAGGTAAGAAAAGGAGAAGTAAAATTACAGAAATAAAAGTGAAAATCCACAATAAGCCACTTTTATCATTGTCCTGCCTTGGAAATGTCCCTTATTGATGTACCTCAGCTTTGCATAACACAATTATAATTATAATTTACAATTTTATGCAATAATTTGTTTGAAAATTTTGAAATGGTAGGACTGATATGCTTTTATTACTTTTGATTGAATTTTTTTGCGTACACAGTATTCAGAAAATAGTTTATGTACAATGTCCAATTTTAGTTGTCGTACTTGGCCATGATGTGTTATGATTTTTACTTGTGGCAGGGTGTTTTACATTGCTTAATTCAGATCCTGAAGATCGGTTGCTTATCTGTGGCAAATCAACAGAATTTCTTATATTTTCTGTATTAAGTATATTAGTCACTTAGAGATTTAGGGGCCAGATTAATAACACTAGCATATATATATATATATAAAGAGAAAATAATTTTTGCCCCAAAGTTGGTCCTTTATCCGTGCCAGGACTGATCCCCAAGCACAGAGACAGGAATAATTCTTTAAAATTGCTAGATTCTAGTACAATTTGCTAGCTTTCTATTTTTTATAATAGATGATTAATTAACCATTGTTCTAAATAACAATGGTGACTGACATCTCTAATTGAAAGTATGGTAATAATATCCAGAGACAATTGAGATTTGAACCAGGACTACGATTGTCACAAAGAACAGTTAAGGTAGTAAAGGGTCTACAATAAAAATGATAGTTGGAACTGATCACTTTGAACAAGAATTGAGTCCTGAAAGTGATCAAGTGCAATGCATAATACCCCTTTATAAACAATAATGCTAACCACAGTATGAAAAAGAAAGGGAGAGACAGAGACAGAAAGAGAGAGATGAGAGAGAGAGAAAGAGAGAGAGAAAGAGAGAGAGATGGTAAAATGTTTGTTTCAGAGAGAAGTAAGAGAAACTTTGGACACTGGTGAAGGGAAAGTGTTCTGGTGAAGAGTCCTGTATATTCTATGACTGAAACTCAGTTATGAACCCTGTATTCACTATGATTAAATAAACTAACTTAAAATAGAGAAAAGAAAGTACTAAAAGCCATAAAATGAAAATTCACCAAAAGTCACAAACATAAAATTATGAAACTACTGGGAGTAATGATAATTACATCTCTGAATTTTGGTTACTGCAAAGTTAGTACCTGGAAAAAACTTTAGAGACCAAACGCTGTGCCAGGTATGGTAGGTTATACAATTATGTAAGACTTGAAATGATTCTTGTTAGTCTTTCGCTTTAGAATTGTTAGAACCAAGTTAAGGGGATTGTTGGACTTGTTCCCTCGGCTCCCCAGAGGCACCAATAATACATTGTGGCATTGTTTCTCTTTTGGTTAGACCCATCAATATAGGAAAATACTACATATGCAAACAAGTTATTATCTAACAGAGATAGGAACACAAATTTTGGAATGAAGTTAGGCCTTATACCCTGAACACGGGCATAATGACTTGACTCAGACCCTAGAAGAATGGGCACTGCCCATACACCACTGAACCATTGACCATCTACGAAAACAACTACAATTGTCTACATCGCCAGGAAGCAAACATCTACCAGGGGAGACCCTGCCGCTACCCTGCCATTGATTTTATTCCAGTGAATGTTCACTTGACACCCAGATGATTCAGCCATAGCAGCAACTTGCTTGTAGGGCAGGATGCGCTGCATCTGACGGTGAGGTGACACTGACTTCCATGAAACACAGAAACCACACAAACCAGAGTCCTTCTGGCACAGAAACCAGAATCTTCAATGACAGAAACCAGATAACAATAGCAGCTAATGTATGAAAAAAAATTCCTCGTTACCACAGAGAATGAACCAGGGGTTGGACAAACTAGTATACCTGGAGCCGAGTCAGTCTTAAACCAGAGAGCTTCAGAGATAAGGTCTCTTTGTATTTAGGATAAAACTAATTTTTTTCTATTTTATCCATGTTTTGCTGGGCCTATGCAAACAACAATTGTCACTCTCACACCTTTATTGCTGTACTTTTTGTAACTCTTATCTGTTTTTTTTTTTTTTTGAGAGTTCACTAAACTTTCTGCTGGTACTTCAATGAATTCATTGTGAGTCAATGGTTTTCAAAAATATTTTTTCCTTTCTGTTCCATCTCTTTAGTTTTTCTTTCAATTTTCCATTTTGTTAAAAAAACGTTGCTTTTGGTCTTCCTAAAAATGGATTATTATCAGTTATGTCAACTACATAATGCTTTTTCTTTATATAAATTAATAAAAAGAAATGATTCTTGTTAACTGCATTTTGGAAATAGAATTTTCAGTCTTCTCTAGACCCACACAATTATTATTATACATTATTCTTATTTTATCCCTTTAAATTTTTTTCACTGGTGAGGTTACTCTCACATAAATATAAATTAAAATGTTATAAGCATCCAGATTACAACTGTTATAGTTCATCTATGAATTTTATTACTGAACTTGCTGAATAAAACCCTATCCCAACTGTTATTTTCACATTTTCTCTATCACATTTAGAAATCAATAAATAAACATCAACTGAAAACAAAATTATATTATGTAAGATATCCAAATACAATGTAATCAACTTTGGATCTATGTTGCAATTTCAGATATGAAATTGAAATGCATATCAAGTGTTACTTGTTTTAGTCAGGGGAATGAATGTTGTGTAACTTATTTTAAGAAAAAATCCTTTGAAAATTTCCCTTACAAAACAAACTCAATATATGAATTCAAGCCATATAAAATTTTCCTATATCTTCAAAATGGTGGTAGTTACTTTGCTTGTTTTTTTATTTTAAAAGAAGGGAACCAAATAAATTGTTTATCTATAAAGCAGCCTTAAATCTTTATTTTGTTTGTATTGCTATTTTAAAAACAAGTATAACTTGTGCCCAGATAAATATATATGAAATAATATATCTATCAATCAGATAATGCACTTTGTTGTGCATGCAAAGATTTGATACTAAGCATCTATTGATCCAACCAAGATTAGATCCTGAACATCTCATTTGGTCCTCAGAGCACTACTAGTAATGATTCTTGAGTGGAGTTTCTGGAGTAAACTCGGAGCATTGAGCAGTGATTTCCAGGTGTAGCTGACTCCCCACCCCCAAAAATGTATGACTTAATATTAAATGTTGCAAACAGTAACAGATAAGAAAATTTCTTAAATATAAAGTTATATGAAGAAAACTTGTATTTTAGTTTAATAAAAAGTTTTTAGAAATAGTAATTAAATGGGTTAACAATAATTTCAGCCAAGCATCATGTGTGACACTTGGTATTGTTAACAATATAAAATTAATTTCCTCAAATCTAAATATATTTTAATTAAAAACATTAGACACATCAGATTGCAAATATATCATCTTGATCTGATGCTGTTTCAGCTTTTCAATTGAGGTTCATAGAGGAAATTACAGACCTATGATAGAAATATAGCAGATAGAACAGACATGGATTTGAAAGAGCCTCAAATGGAAAGTCATTATTTGAAATAATTTTATAAGCAACATATCTTCTATTTGGATATCATCACCAAAATGTGCATATAGATCAATAAACAATGAGGAGTATAATATATTTATTGTTATTCATTCCTGGAAGTATTTGCTTGCTTATAAGGAATGATGGTGATGTGTCATTTCCCATGACTGAATTTTTGACATTCTCCTGGAAATCTTTCATGATACACTACCAAACTAGAAAGGTGGACCATTACTTTCATAGAGGGGAAATAAAAGTTCTTTGTACTGGTAACAGTGATCATTTCAACTAATATAAGACATGTCAATTTATTTCTGTATCAGTATAACCTCATTTCTTTGTAAATGTGTAACTAAGAAATACCAGTTACTAAGAAATGCCAGTGTCTGGCTTCTAGTAATATATCTTTTATAAAACATAAAGGAAATGAATATTGTCCTGAATACCAAAGAGCATGCTATCAGGTTTAAGCAAACATTACCTTATTACTAAACCACTCACATTTTTTAGCACATATTAGTGCAAACACCCATTTTCATAAAAGGAGTGAATTTGTAATTGTGGTTGAAAGTGGATGATTTAGATATCCTGTTCTAAGTAGTGAGAGTAAGATTTGCTTTGAGTATTTTATTTAAAATTTTAAACAATTAATATTGCTATTCATATAGGCTTTTTCAATTATTAAGGTAAATGTAGTTCTAAAGATTGCTTTTGACTTTTATTTAGAAAAATGAAATATGCTTTAATTAATTCTGAAATAATCAAGTGCTAGAATTATTTTATTATATTCATTCTTTCAAGGGCCCCTTTTATTTAAAGCATAATCTAATGGTGGTGTAGGAAGAGAAGAAATACCTGGTGATATCATTAATTTAATTTTCTCTATTAAACATGTCCTGCACAAAGAAAGCTAGTCAATATATAAAAGAAAATGGTTTGGGACTGGAGAGATGGCATGGAGGTAGGGTGCTTGTCTTGCATGCAGAAGGACAGTGATTTGAATCCTGGCATCCCCGATGGTCCCCCAAGCCTGCCAGGAGTGATTTCTGAGCGAAGAACCAAGAGTGACCCCTGAGTGCTGCCGGGTGTGACCCAAAAACAAAATAAAACAAAAAAGGTTTGGGTGGTACATATAGAAAACGAACCTGAAAGATAGCACCACAGGTAGGGCACTTACCCTGCATGCAATTTTTCTGGGTTCAATCCCTAACATCCCTATGGGCTCCAGAGCATCACCAGGAGTGGTGCTCCACTCAACATAGATCTAGGAATAAAATCTAAGTACCAGTAGATGTGCCCCTTCAAACAGCTATAGTATCAAAATCTTGAAAAAATTATTTGCCTCTTTATATTCTATTAGCATTTTTCTAATTTTAAATGAAAGTACATTGCTAGGATACAAGTTTGTAGTCATTATTTCTACAACGCACTCCTCATTTTCCATTCCCTTGTCACCAGAATTCAACAGCAATATATAACATCAATACCTCTGATATCTCTATGTTCTCTGAATGATGGTTTTAATTCTCAAACTTTATTTTTCTTACTTGTAAGTAGCACTTGAAATTATTAGTTTCTTATTCTTGAAACAGCACTTATATTAAAATTTGCAACAGTGAAATTTTTTCTGTCATTAATCTCTTTTGATGTTTTCCTCATATTGAAATATATTTTGCATTATAATGCATAATTGTGGCTTCCATATCTTTTTTCTCTAGTAAAGAGGTATTCTATCTAGGAGGTAATGTGTAAAATATAAAGTCTCTTAAAATGAATTATTCTAATTTTCCTCCATAATCCTAAAGCTTTCCCTTGGGATTTAGACATGGATATAGTCCAAGAACCTTACTGATGCCATTCTGTAAACTGTTCATTTTACTGTTCCCTTATGTATGATAGCATCCTTCCAATCTGTCTAAATACATTGCTATTTCTTTCTGAAATAATACAAACTGCATTTCATATACTTTCTGTTGTGTATTATATTGATGTGATAGTCTGAGAGGAGCCTGAAAATTTTTAAGTTTTACTATATTTGTAAAGCTTCAAGTATTCTTATGAAAGTTTGTGCCGGAATGGCTGATATAGATGGTGATCCTAAGGCAAATGGAGTCACAAAAGACAGAATAGTAATAGCATTTATGGTACTAAGAGACAAAACACCAGGATTAAACAAAGGTATAACTCTGCTATTCAAATTAAACAAATTCAAACATAATAGCAGAAGAATCAATGCAACAAAATAAGTCAGAGTGAGGACTAATACTGGAGAGGATCACTCAACTCTAGTACATAAAAATACAAAGTAAATACACTGGTCTCAAGTTCAGTTTCCCACCCAGGAGTAGACTGGTCTTGCTGGCTCCCAAATACTGTCAGGGTGTCACAAGTACTATCAGGCTGGAGTACAGGAGTAAGAATTGTCTGGTGTAGTCTCAGCCCTTATTATCATATGGAAGTCCTATTAATATAATTAAAAAAGAAAGAAAAAACATTTTATTCAAAAAACATGAGATAAAGTGTCACATCTGAAAGAATAAATATCTATAAATATCTGTATCATGTTCCTAGAAATATCTGTTGCAATAATTTGTCTGTTATTATAGTCCTTATTAACCATTGAATTTCATTTTTCCTATAGTTTATCAAAATTAGAGCAAAAATGAACTATCTATTCTATAGTAAATATGGGACAGAAAATAACTGAACTTAAGCATATAAGTTCTTGTATGTACATGCTAGGTGACAATATTGAAGAAATATTCTTTTTTGATTATTAATAAAAGTATTACATGTAGATAATATTATTATAATCATGTTTTGGTTAATTGTATTGACACACAAAATTTCTATACACCACCACCATGGAAGGTCTCATGAGCTTCCAAAGCTGTCTAATTTATTCCTTAGTCTCTCAAAATAACATCTCATTGAACAAGATCCCAGTAGAAAATAATTAACCAGTTTCCCAACCTCTTCTATGAGCTTGTTCTCAACTGTTCTCACCTGAAAATTAAATATAATTAATTTTATAATTTTTAATTTTCTCTCATAATTTGCTCTCAGTAGCATAAGGTTTGTCACAACTATGATTGCTATATGTAATTCATAGTAGCTTTATTTCTTAGAGCCAGTTTTTGTCCATGGAGTCAAAAAGGTAGCCCTAGAGAAATTTTCATTTTTATAAAACAAAATTTAAGTGTCAGTCTGGAAAAAAGGCTGAGGGATGCATTCTTCTCTGATTTCAATATCAGAGTCCCTGAAACAGGAGAAAATTAAAATAATGCTGACATACTCCATCATCCTGACAATCCCTAATTCCCCAAACTCCAAGTCCCCAGGATAAACAGTTAGAAATGATTGTGTTAACCAAGACAGAACCTCCATAGCACAAAGAGTACTATCTAACTCTTTATTGATGAAACCAAAGGGTCTGTAAACAAGAAAAAACTGTCAGACAATGTCCAAAACTTGGTACTAGACTAACAGTATTACTGGGTGTTCCTCAGAATGGTTATCTATGAGTTTGACATCATTTATTTATTTTTATACTAATTGGGATATTTTATAATGGTTTAGTGGTAGTTTGGCACACATATCTCTATTTTTTATTTTTAAAGGAAAAGATAAACCCAAGAACAGATTATAAAAAGTATAAAAAACTCAAAGAAGAAAGATCTAAGCAGAAAATGGCAGTCTAACACTGCATCACAAAAGCATACGTGGAGAAATAATTATTTTTGCTGTTCATGGGTCTCTGAGTGCTTTTTTTTTGTAAGAGGTCCAGATTACTGTCAAACAAGAAAATTGGGAGAAGCAAGAAGAGCTGAACTGAAGCACATTTAAAAGACCTAGGCCAGAGAACTGACAGATAATATTATTAAGAGCTTCATCAGCTACTAAATGGTGGTAATGATTATTGTGGAAATTATTATGATATTTTGGAGTTGTGATGAGACAGGAGTTATAACTATTAACATTAATAGTCAAAAATACTATTAAAATAGTATTGAATATAGTCCTTTCTATATTGGGTATGTAAAATTAATGACATAAAGCCATCTATAGTAATTTTTCTAGCTATAATTTTATTTTTTAAAGAAAATGTTTAAACAATACCTGAGGTTTTAGTCAATATTTTATTTTAAATTTAACATTTATTTTTAATATATACAGAAACTGTACACATGATAAAGCTATCTCATGCATTAAATTTGGGGTAGAATTTCTTATAAGAAAAATATGATTATATTAAATTGTTTTTATAGGTACAAGAAGAAAATAATTTGCTAAAAGTGATTAAAATGATTAAATTACCTTGTCACTTTAAATGTTGATTTGAGGTTGAGAGAGTGGGCAGAAGTGTGAGAACTCTCAAAGTTATATATAATCTGTCAGAAATGTTTCTCTCTCACATTTCATAAAAATTGGACTCAAATTAGAAGAAATAAACTGGTTAAGTTTTTTGTTTTGTTTTTATAAAATAAATGGTAACATAATATTGACTTTCATTCAGCTTTGGAAAAATCAAATAATATGATTGCTTAGTAAAATTTTTGAGTAAATTATAGGTAAGGGACTTTGTACACTTTGCGACAAGTAGAAAATAAATCAGAAAAGATAAATTTTTCCCTAAAAGTAGAAAATTAATTCTAACAGTAGCATGTGATGAATGCAAACATGATTCTGAAAATGCAAGCCAATGAAAATTCTATGCACATATAGTTTTGTATACCTATCTTGTAACCTTCACTTTTATTATTAATAAGAATGTAATGTGAGCAGCTACTAGATATAAAATAATTATTTTAATTATTCTGCCAAGATTTTCTGTGGTAGCAAGCAATATTTATTTATTGAAGCAATCATTTCAGGCATTTTCTGTAACGGATCCCTTCTCTTTTATGAACAAAATGTCCTCCACTTCAAATCACTTTTTTTCTTCTGTTCCCTAATTCAATATAGTTTCAACAGCTATTTCAAATGCTGGAGTCTCAGTTAAGTGTTTCCTGATCCTCCACCTTGAAACAATTCGTCACTTCTCTGCTATTTCTTGGCACTTGTTACATGTTTTTCTTAAGACAGGCATGACTTGCTGTCATCTCTTAAAAATATTTACATTGTTTCTTCCCTATTGAACCATAACATCCTTTTCTACACCATCATTTCGTTCTCTAAATAATTGCATTTTAATTTAGTGTCATTACTTGATTCAATACTTTGTATCCATGTTGTATAATTAAGATTTTTGCAAAACATGAAAAGCAATCAGACTTTCCCAGGCTCAGCTAAAGATGATGTGTGTTGTTGTTCATCTATCTCCACCATGAAAGTGGCAATAGCTGAAGTCTGTTCTTCTTTCTCCATTACAGGAAAAGACAGCCCTGGAAAGCTAAAGGTGACAGTAGAAAGATGGTAAACTGTTCAGTATACCTGTAGACTTGAGAATACTTAATGGGATCTCCTTCCCCACAGGTCAAAGGACTGAAAGTTAATTCCCTTTTACAATTACATGCCCTTAAAGCAACCAAAGCTTTTCAAGCAAATAGCAACATTTTTTTTTTCCTCCTGACAGATACCCTCTGCACAGTTTCAAACACTTGGGCCAGAAGCACTATCTATGCCTCATTACCATTTAAATAGGCTGATCAATGAGAATTAGCATGTAATTTGAATTACAACTCCCACCTCCTGCTTCTTAAAGCCTGGGTCCTCAACCTCTCAATAACTGCTGTTTACCAGAGGATTCTCCTCTTCAAAACTGAAAGCAGGTGCATGTTTGTGCTTTAGTGCAATTTTGATTTTTGTTTTTTTTTCTTGATCCACATCCAACTATATACAGGGGCTACTTTTTGCTTTGTACTCAGGAGTCATTCCTGGTAGTTTATGGTAATCAGGTAGTGTTAATTAGATCAATTAGGTAGTTGAATATATTTAAATATATTGCTAAATTATCTTTATACCAAATAAACAAACTGTTTTTGGGGGTTGTTGGTGCCACACCCAGTGGTGTTCAGGGTTACTCTTGTCTCTGTGCTCAGAAATCGCTTCCAGCAGGCTCTGGATGCCAGGGATCAAAACCATGTCAGTCCAGATTCTGCCATGTGCAAGTCAAATGCCCTACCGCTGTGCTATCACTCCAGCCTGAAATAAACAAATATATTAGTATACCATAATTTAGTCTCAGGTGATACTATTTTACAATTTGGCATGCTATCATCATTTATATAGTCAGTTACTTATCATAAATTTTTGTTAATTTTTGTTAAATTAGTAAACAAATACTATACTGCAGTCAGTTTTGATCATTACTCTATAACTCTATTACTTATAACTCTATTACTTATAACTCTATAACTCATAACTGCAACTCTAAGATTTTCCACTTACAAGTTTATGAATCATTAATGTTTAATATTCAAATAATATAAAATTGTCTTTTGCAAACTAATATATATTTTGGTTCTCAAGTGACTTTCTAATTTTAGAGATCCCTAATATTTACTTAGATGGAAAACAAATAATAAATTTATATTACATATTCTTTAAGAACTGGAATTCATAAAATGGTTCCATACAAACCATAGCTGCCTTTTTTCATTCTGTCGTTATGCCGTTATTTACAAGTATATTTCTCTATAAGGTAACTCTTTCTCAATAATTCTAATCTCCTTGAGGTTCCAGAAATATTTCTCTCATTTCTCACTGACATTTTCCTACTTTCAGTCTCTATATCATTTTCAGTAGTCAGTTAATATGTATTGAATGATTGAACAATGCTGGCCTCAAATGGGAAAATAAATTGTCTTTAATTAGCAACTTGACTACATCAGCTACCTAGGATACCAAAAGAAGTATATGTACACATACGTGTATGTGTATAGGTATATATGGATATACGTATGCATATATATACATAGTGAGAGACATAAGTTCTGAGGTTGTTCTATAATTACACCTTAAGGAAAAGTTTCATAGCCTCAAATATCATCCAGATTTTACCAACAGCACCTTGTATATAAATATACAATATAAATATACACCTTGTATAAAATATACCTTGTGTATTTTTTTCTTTAGTGTAACAGTTATTTGGCTGTTAGTTATTGACCATTCTTAAATTTGCATAAAAATATTGTGGCCTTTACTGGCTTAGATTTTTATATGATTCTCACTGAAATATGTAACCATCATAGTATAAGGGCCTTTAGAAAACCACTTCTAAAAACGTGAATACCATCATTTCTCTTCAGTCCATAATTTAAATAAATTTATTTTCTTCTGAATCAACCCTTTTAATCATGCTTTTTTTTTCAGAATTTTAACTAGTTGATAATTAGCATCTTTTAATTATGACATGAATTTCTCCCAGATATTTAGCTTAATTTCTCAAATTTTATAATATATCAAAACAAAGATAAAGAAATAAACAATGCAAGAGAAATGTTTATGCCATATTATTAGTTTTGCTCAATTACACTGTTCTATCCTGTGAATTGATAGAAATAAAATTCAGCCATCAGATTTAAAGTTTTAAATTATTGGAACCAGTTGTTATCCTAAGGAACTAACATATGAGGTAAGAATGATAAAATTATTCTTCTTACAAATCACTTTTAAATTAAAGTCATTTATTATGAATGCAGCCTGTATTCTGAAAGTGTTGAGTATAGTACTGAACTGGAGTTCTAGCCCAATTTGTTTCTTAACCAACAATATAACTCAGGAGAATATCTAGGGACTCATTGTCTGAACCAAATATAAAATGCTTTACTCTTTTTGTATCCACTATTTAGACTTGTACATATTTTCACAGTCTTATTATCTCTATCTATTTATATAAAACATAGAAGTTTTGAATAAATCATTAACTAATAATATCAAATTAATTATTAATTATAAAGGTTGTAAAAAATTTCCACAAATAGCAAATGGAGAAACATTTATGAAGAAAATTTTGTGAGGCCAAATAATACATTTTAATTCCATTATAAAATATGAAACTTTGGGTCCCGGGAGATAGCATGGAGGTAAGGCATTTGCCTTTCATGCAAAAGGTCATCGGTTTGAATCCCGGTGCCCCATATGGTCCCCAGTGCCTGCCAGGAGCAATTTCTGAGCATGGAGCCAGGAGTAACCCCTGAGCACTGCCAGGTGTGACCCAAAAAAACAAAGCAAAAAAAAATTAATTTTGAAGTCATTAGAGAGATGAACTGAAAAAATGAGTAAAAAAATCAAGTCATTTAAAATGAGAAAATATCTATCTTATCAAAATATTTCCCATTTCAAATAAAAGCAAAACAGTGTTTCTCTGTACAATCATTTTCACCATGAATATCCTAGTCTTTAATTTCTACCAAGTCATTAATTAAACTGATTTTAAAACATATTCATATTGGGGAGATACACTCACCTCTTCACTTAGTTATTCTTGTTTCAGCTAAAGAATAAGTTGGAAGGTATTGTAATGATATCATAGTGGACTTTTTTTTCTTTTTTTCTTTTCTTTTTTTTTTTTTTTTTTTTTTTTTTTTTTTTTTTTTTTTTTTTTTTTTTTTTTTTTTTTTTTTTTTTTTTTTTTTTTTTTGGTTTTTGGGCCACACCCGGTGATGCTCAGGGGTCACTCCTGGCTATGCGCTCAGAAGTTGCTCCTGGCTTGGGGGACCATATGGGAAACCGGGGGATCAAACTGAGGTTCGTCCTAGGCTAGCACAGGCAAGGCAGGCACCTTACCTCCAGTGCCACCGCCCTGCTCCCGGACTTTTTTTTCTTATTCCAGTAATAATTAGATGAGATTGATCAGAAATACAGACGTGGGGGTCGGGCAGTGGCACTGGAGGTAAGGTGCCTGCGCTAACCTAGGACAGACCACGGTTCAATCCCCCGGTTCTCCATATGGTTCCCCCGTGCCTGCCAGGAGCAACTTCTGAGCGAATAGCCAGGAGTAACCCCTGAGCGTCACCGGGTGTGGCCCAAAAACCAAAAAAAAAAAAAAAAAAAGAAAAAGAAAAAAAGAAATACAGACGTGGAAATAAGATTTATTAGATAGCTAGTGTAGTCATTTAGAAGTGTGGGCCAGTTTTTCTTTAGAAGAATACAAGATCTACTTTTAAGTCTTTTGATTTAGAGGTACAAATTTTTCTGTCCCCAAAATTGGATGACAAAAGCTGCAAAGTGCAATGTCAGATGTCTCAAGGTCAGATGTCTTTACTGGTCTGTTCCTTGAAGACAAAGCATGTACAGTCCATACCTTTTCCCTATACTGGCTAAATGCCCCAATGGAAAAAGGGCATGATCAGACAAACAATTTGGGATTTTTATGGCTTAGAGAGAAGTTGACATAAGAGCTAGGAACATGTGAAATTATTCAGAAATCTTTAAATGTTGAGCGATATCAAAACAAAACCATTCACATATAACACCAAGGTTTACTTTTTGCAGCTGTCCTCTTGAAAATTGGTGAGATATACTTAAGACATTGTGATCAAGTTCTTCTCAGGCATAAGTGATTCTGGATTTGCTTGATAATATCTGTTTCTTACTCCTTTTTTTTTTTATTTTTTGGTTTTTGGGCCACACCCTGCGGTGCTCAGGGGTTACTCCTGGCTGTCTGCTCAGAAATAGCTCCTGGTAGGCATGGGGGATCATATGGGACACCAGGATTTGAACCAACCATCTTTGGTCCTGGATCGGCTGCTTGTAAGGCAAACGCCGCTGTGCTATCTCTCTGGGCCCTCTTACTCCTTTTTTACTTTTTAAAATTTTTATTGTTGGACCCGGGCCCTCTTACTCCTTTTTTTTTTTTACTTTTTAAAATTTTTATTGTTGGGCCCGGAGAGATAGCACAGTGGCGTTTTCCTTGCAAGCAGCTGATCCAGGACCAAAGGTAGTTGGTTCTAATCCCGGTGTCCCATATGGTCCCCTGTGCCTGCCAGGAGCTATTTCTGAGCAGAAAACCAGGAGTAACCCCTGAGCACCGCTAGGTGTGGCCCAAAACTGCACCCCCCAAAATTTTTTATTGTTATCAATTCTTTTTATTTCGTTTATTTCTATTAAAGGTACTGTCTAGTTGTTTTTATTTTCTACTTATTTTCTCAACAATACTAAGTGCTAAGCAGACTCTATCTCAATGATTCACCTTATTCTAACCATTAATTAAAGAAATCACCTTACAAGTCTCCAAAATTACTTTCTAAATGTAATATGTATGAGGATAGACACCTTTGATAGTGCTAGCTACCATATTGCTTAGTACTCTACATGTGGAAATTATGTTTACCCTAAAGCCACAATCTAATCCTGAAAGCTTAATTTAGCAAAGTTTATTAATTGGAAAACCTTCCTACTCCAGTTCATTTTATTATTTAATTTTACTTAATTTTTCTTTATAATTCCCCTTATTTCTTTTTTCTTCTCTTTTTATTTCTCTCCTAATACATATTTTAATTATTTATTTATCTTTTCTTCTTCTTATTTTTTTTTGGGGGGGGGGTCACACCCAGCAGTGCTCAGGGGTTACTCCAGGCTCCATGCTCAGAAATTGCTCCTGGCGGGCACGGGGGACCATATGGGGCACCGGGATTCGAACCGATGACCTTTTGCATGAAAGGCAAGTGCATTACCTCCATGCTATCTCCCGGGCCTATTTATCTTTTCTTAATTCAATTATTTCTTAAGTGCTCAAAAACATACTTTGAGGGTCAGGTTTCAAATAGCAATGAATAGATATCTAGTGTCTGTCTGTAAGTGAGTTTGAGTTTGTATACAATGGATTCCTGTATGCCTGCCTAATCTTTATTGTAAACAATTCATGCCTATATTGTATAAAGTCCCTCTTATATATTTTTCCACCTACCTTCCTCAGAACTTCTTCTATCCTCCCATCCCCCCAATCCTGATCCATATCGCTCCCTGTTTAACCTTCTTTACCCTCAGTTCTTAACTTATTAGGTACTAAGACCTCCTGCTCCAATAAACCACCAACCAGCTCCCAAAGCAAAAGGATACCCTCTCAGTTCCACATCTCTTGTCCAAGCAAGAAGCTGCAACTCTTTCTCAAACTCAATAAGACCATGATGTGAGATGAAAATGTTTCCAAATTCTCACCTCCCCAAGAATATCTAAAAATACTTAATTGGGATATCTATACCTTTTTGTATGTTTAATGCTTCAATAGTTATTTTACTTATTGTGTTTATTGCTAAAGGTAGCCTCTTCTATCCCCTTTTAATATTTTTTAAGTTTTTTAACTTTTATATATATAAATATTTATATATATTTATATAAATATATATATATATATATATTAATTTCGCTTGTTTTGGTTCTTCTTGGTATAAAATTCTAGAAGAAAAAAGTCTTGCTTGGCTCTGCTTGGTACGAAAACCTAAAAGAAAATGTCTTGCCTGGAATAAAAGCTCAGGTCAAAACTAGGCCACAGAGATTTTGTAACCTGTCATTCTTATCCCCAAATACACCAACAATATAATATGGCACCATTCCGTTTTGCATAGACATACTAAAAAAGGGGAAATCTTATGTATAGAAACAAGCTCTTATCCACTAGGTGTAACCCATAAAATTTATAATACAGGACACATCCCATCCTGAACATTTGTCATGTTGACTCAGCTTAGACTTCATGTGATAGGACATGCCCTATCATTTGAGCCACTGCTCCAGCCCCTAGACTAACATTTCTAATGATCAAAATAGTAACAACTGAGTTCACTAATAGACTTAAAGTGACTAAGAAATATTACTAAGTGGATGAAATTATGGTTTGCCATGTCACACATACATTATATACCACCAAATGATAGACCTCATCAATAAATCAAGGGACAAAAACATATTATTATCTTAACAATTGCATAAAAGCCATCTGACCAAATTACTAATTACATTAGGACAACAACCAATAAAATACATGTAGATTGATCAAAATTCAAGATAAATCAAGTCCCTGCCCATAGACAGTGCCCAGACAAACATCACCTCATGGCACTGGGATTCATATCTCCCCAAAGAATGTAAATCTTGGAAAGGAAGTGAGCTGAGACTACTATGAAAGGATGGAGCCTGTTCCCATCAGCCATGCACACATTGATGCAGGTACCATCCCAACCCAATGGAGGCATCCAGACATACATTGCCCTTGGCACCAGGACCCACATTGCCCAGAAGAGAGGAACATGTGAAAGGCACAAAAATGGAGGTGATTTGACTTTGTCCCCATTGGCTGGAGGCAGAGGAGCTTGGGTGCTTTGCTCTGCTCCAGTACCAGGCACTTCTCCTAGACAATGAAACTTAGCACAACATGAAGAAAACACCACATTACAAGAGTGACAATGGGGTAAAAACTCAGGTCTCTATCATATATAAATTATGACTATAGCAGCTCTAATGACTCCAAAAGTGCCACCCATATATTTAGTCTCTCAGATAAGGCCTTTAAGGGAATATGGATGAGCTTCATAGAACTCAAAGAATATATGGAATGAACTGAACAAATCACAAATAAGAATCAAGAAGATATAAATGTAGAAATGAGAAATTTCCAAAATAAAATAACAGAACAGAAAAACTTGATAGGCTAAATGAAAAGGCCTCAGCAATAGCTATGGTGGCTTAGAACAGAATCAGTGAGTTAGAAGATGAGATGCATAACAACTATACAACAGAAGAGATTAGAAAAGAATCTTAAATGACAAGACATTAGAAAAAAGTCCTCAAAAAATGAATACAGACCTAAATTGATATCTTTGATAAACTCAATGAAAACAACATAATAATCACTGGACTACAGAGACCCAAAAAGATAATCTCCACGAAGAATTAAGAGAACATCACCACAGAGAAATTTTCAAAGATAAAGAGTGCATGCATCAGATTCAAAAGAGTACCAGCTAAAAGAAATCCAAAGAAAATCACTGTAGTGCACATCCTCGTCATATTGATAAATCCCATAGACAGGGATAGAATAACAATTTTTTTCCAAACCTTTCAAGATGACCTGCTACCAAAACTTTTCAGGTTTCTCCCAGAAATAGAAAATCAGAAACACTCTCATATTGTTTTTAACGAAGCTAAAAGCACCCTGTTACGAAAAGCAGACAGATATTCCCCCACAATGGATAATTACAGACAATATCTCTGATGTATACAGCTGCAAATATCCTCAACAAAATCCTAGCAAATAGGATCAAATCCTCTTCAAGAAGGTCATGACAAACATCATTTAAACTTATGCAAGTCCATCAACATAATACACCATATAAACAAAAGAAATATTAAAACCATATGTTCATATTGGTAGAAGCAAAGAAAACATTTGATAATGAACAATAGCCATTCACAATAAAAACTCAACAAGATGGAAATGGAAGGAACTTTTCTCAATGTAGTCAAGGCTATTTATCGCAAGCCCAATGCAATTACTATGCTCAATGGAAAAAAAAAAAACAAACAGAAAATCCTTACTTTAACTTTGGTACAAGGATCTCCCCTCACTGTCTCCACTCATGTTTATCATTGTACAGGAATTATTTATTATAGCAATTAGGTAAGAAAAATATAATGAAGGCTTTGAGATAGAAGAGAATTAAAACTCTTAATGTTTGTAGGTGACAAAAAATGACACTATATTTAAAAACCCTGAAAATTCTCCAAAACTATTCTAGAAACTATAGATTTGTATAGCAAAGTGGCAGACTACAAAATTAACACACAAAAATCAATGGCCTTCTTATATACAAATAATGCTAAAGAATAAATAGACATTAAAAAATCTATCCCAATAGCAATACACAGAAATTCAAATATTTTGTAGTGAACTTAATTAATAGGTGAAGAACATATACAAAGAAAAGTATAAAACTTTGCTTCAAGAAATAAAATAGGACACACACAAAAAAGACAACTACCCTGCTCATGGATTGGAAGAATTAACATAATTAAAATGGCAATATTCTCCAAAGCATTGTACAAATTTAATGCAATTTTTCTAAGGGTACCTATGACATTCTTTAAAGAAGGGGATCAAATGTTCTTGAAATTTATTTGGAAAAATAAGTGTCTACAATAGCTAATGCAACCCTTAGGGAAAAGAGAGAGATATCATTTTCTCCAATTTAAATTGTATAACAAGAAGGGTCATTAAAACAGTAATAAAATAAAGACAGACCGCAGATTGATGAAATATACTTGAGTACTTAGAGGTTTCCCAGACTAATAATCAGTTCATTTTTTTTTCTATTTTTCTGCCACACCCAGTGACGTTCAGGGTTTACTCCTAGATATGTGCTCAGAAATAAGTCCGTATGTCCTAGGCTACCTCGCTTAAGGCAGACACCTTATGCCCTACTCTACCACTCTGGCCCCTAATCAACTCATTTTTGATAAAGGGGAAAAAAACTTGAAATGGAGAAAGAAAACTTCAACAAGTGGTTTTGGGAAAAATTGTCACCTACATGCAAAATAGTGAACTCAGACCTTTCTCTAACATCAAGCATAAAAGTTAAATCAAAATGGATTACAGACCTTGTTATCAGATCAAAAATAATAAGATATGTAGAAGAAAACATAGGCAAATCACTTCACACTATTGAGAGTAAAGTCATCTTCAAGAAGAAAACACCACTGAACAAACAACTGGAAACAGAGATAAACAAATGGTACTATATTAAACTAAGAATCTTCTTCAACTCAAAGAATAGAGTAACTTCTTTGGGGTGTGGACCTCACCCGGTGGTGCTCTGGGGTTACTCCTGGCTGTGCATTCAGAAATCGCTTCTGGCTTGAGGAATCATATGGGACGCTAGAGGATCAAACCACTGTCAGTTCTAAGTGTGTTCAATGCAAATGCCCTATAGCTTGCACCACCAATTCAGCCCCATGAGACAGAGTTACTAGGACAAAAACAAAACTCACTGAAGGGGAGAAACTATTCGCTCCAAACCCACCAGTTAAGGGCCCAATATCTAGGATACACGTAACTGAAAGAACTTAATAAGAGAAAAGGATCTTACTCCATCAAAAAATGAAAGATTAAATGAGCATTACCTCAAAGAAGAAATACTGATAGCCAAAAGGCGAATGAAAAAAATGTTTGCATCACCTATCTCATAATAATTTGCATCAAGGAGATACAAATCTAAACAATGAGGTATCATCTCACATCACAGATCACACTTCACAAAAAACAAGATCCATCAATTAGTGCAACACCAATACAAATACCTTGGAGTCAACCTAACTAAAAAGGTGAAGAACTTATACAAAGAAAATTACAAAACCACTGCTTCAAAAAATAAAAGAGGACATGGAAAATGGAGACACATACCTTTTTCATGAATTGAGAAGACTAAAATTATTAAAATGGCAATGTTTCCAAAAGCGTTGTATGGATTTAATGCAATTTCTATAAGGATACTCATCACATTCTTCAAAGAAGTGGGTCAAACATTCCTGAGATTCATTTGGAACAATAAGCACCCACAAATATCTAAGATAATCCTTATGAAAAAATGGGAGGCATCACTTTCCAAACTTTAAATTGCACTATGAAGCAATAGTCATTAAAAAGCATGGTATTGGAATAAAGACAGACCCTCAGATCAGTGGAATAGACTTTGAGTATTCAGAGAATATTCCCAGAAAATCAATTATTATTTGATAAAGGAGAAAGAAATGTACAATCGAGTGAGAAAAGCTTCTTCAACAAATGTTGAAGAAAACTGGTGTTGTATCAACAGTTGAGAAAACTGGTCAGTCACCTACAAAAAAGTGAACACGAACCACCAATCTAAAACTATGCACAAAGGTCAAATCAAAATGGATAAAATACCTTGACATCAGACACAAAAACATACATTATATAGAAAAATACATCGCTAAAACACTCCATGCCATTGAGAGTAAAGGCATCTTCAAAGACAAACCATAACTGTTCAAACAATTGGAAGCAGAGATAAATAAATGGGACTATATTAAACTGACAAGCTTTTGCACCTTGAAGGAAATAGTGACTATGATACAAAGCCACAAACCGAATGGGAGAAACTATTCACCCTTATCTAATATCTAGGTACTGACAGAATTTAACCAGAAAATTATCTAAACCCATCAAAAAATGGGGAGAAGAAATGAACAAACAATTCCTCAAAGAAGAAATACAAATAGCCAAAAGCTACATGAACAATTGCTCCATATTACTAATTATTATGGAGATTCAAATCAAAACAACAATATGGTTCTATCTTATGTCACAGAGACTGGCACACATCACAGAAAACAAAAACAATCAATGCTGACTGGGATATGGGGAGAAAGGAACTCTCATTCACTGATGATCAGAATGCTCTCTAGACCAGACTTTGTGGAAAACAGTATGGAGATTCCTCAAAGAACTTGACATTGAGCTCACATATGATCCAGATACCACTCCTAGGGACAGACCCTAGGAACAACAAATACTAAATACAAAAAATGCCTTCTGCACACCTATATTCATTGCAGCACTATTTCCAATAGCTAGATAATGGAAACAACCCAAATGCCCTATAACCAATGAGTTGTAAAGAAAATGGTATATATATGTAGCATATCATATAATACATACATACATATATAAAATAGAATACTATGCAGTCATCAAGAAAAATAAAGTAATGAAAATTTCCTATACATTGATGTACATGGAAACTATTATGCTGTGTGAAATAATTTAGAGGAAGATAAATAGACACAGAAAAATCTCACACTATCTGTAGGATTTAAAAAAAAATAAAAGACAATATTTTAATAATACCCAGAAAAAAACAGAGATGAGAGCTAGAAGGACCAGACCATAATATGAAGCTTATCACAAAGAATGTTGAGTACAGTTTAATAAATAACTATACTGATAATTATCATGAAAATGGTAATAAGTGAGAAATATAGAATGCCTGTCTCGAATACAGGCAGAGGTTGGAGGAGGAGGGAAATAGGGGGTATTGGTGGTGGCAAGGTTGCACTGGTGAAGGAAAGTGTTCTTTTCTATAACTGAAATCCAACTACAAATATTTTTATAATCATAGTGCTTAAAGATATTATTATGAAAAAATACTATCAAAATAATGATAGTGAGTGAGAGAAATAGAATACAGTACCTTTCTTTAAGATAGAGTGTGAAGAGGAGGGAAATGAAGAATTTTGGTGGTGGGAAGGTTGCACTTGTGAAAGAGGGTGTAAATTTTATTAAAGTAACCAACTATGAACATGCTTGCAACCAATGTACTGAAATAAAGACACTTTTAAAATGAATAAAATAAGAAGATAATACAGTTTATTGCATATAATATAGTAATTACATATAATTACATGTAAACATGTTTGCAACCATTGTTCTTGAAGACATTTTAAAAATAAATAAATAAAACAATAAGATTATACAGCTTATTACATATAACACAGCAATAATATATATATGTACACTCACAACTCATCTCATATCAAGAAAGAAAACTATAGTGTTTTCTGTAGATAAAGATCAAGATAAGGATTTCATTCTTTTCACTACAGTATGGAAGTTCTAGTAATAGCAATCAGATATAAAAATTAAGTGGTGGGAATGTTGCATTAGTGAAGTGGGGTGTTCTTTGAATGACTGAAACCAAACTACAATCATGTTTGTAATCACGGTTTTTAAATAAAGACATTATAAAAATAAATTATAAAAACTTTATAATTTTATAATTTACAAATTATAAAAAATGTTTCAAGGGAGAAGAAACCCTTTATCTCTTAGATCAAGAGAATTCCCTTTCTAATCTCCCCCATATTTGCTGTGCCTATGCAAAAAAAATAAAAGGCACAAATTAATTCTTTTTGTTATTGTTGTCTTTGTTTTTATTGTTGTTTTGTGTGTGTGTGCTTTGTTTTGCTTTTATTTCTAGACTGTGGTTTTTGTTTGGTTGTTGTCTTTATTGCTGTGGTGCTTTTCAGGTTCTTTTGATGCTTTTTGTATAGTTTTTATGTTTTTCTTCCTTTGTCCATTTTTTCTTACTTGATAATTATAGCCTCTAGAGGACTCCTCTGATTTCTTTCTTGTTTGATTTTTGCCCCCCCTCTTTTTCTTTTTTTCTTTCTTCTTCCCCTCCAAACAGAACCACATAACTGAACTATCTTGTCCCGCCTCACAAATTGAGGGGGAAATAATGGAGGAAACCTAGACCAAATAGGTGTATGAACATTGAGAAGAAATAAAAAATGATCATAGTTAAACACCAAATCCAAAGCCAACGACAACGGAATCAAAACCCAATCTTTAACAAGCTAGACACAGAGGGGGCCACTTAACACTATCAGCCTGGGGAGCAAAGTAGGAGGATATGGGATGCATGCTGGGAACAAGAGGGGAGGGGAAGAATAACACTGGTGGTGGTAAAACCCCTGATTCAATGTCATTATGTACTTAAAATATTACTGTGAAAAATTTGTAATTTACATTGGTCAAAATAAAAGTTACTTAATTAAAAAAAGGGAAAAAAGGTTACACATGCCTGTGAACTGACTAATAGCAAGTTTTTGGAAATAAAATAGACACATCAGGAAATCTCAAGGGAACTTTGAGTCTCAAATCTGTAATGGCACATAAAGTATAATTTATTATGAGAGTACAAGAGAAAAACTCAACTATTAAGTCCCAGGTCTGGAGTAATGACTTATTTTTAAACTAGAAAAAAAATGGGGGGCTGAAAGGGAGGCACTGAGGCTACAGATACTTCCCTCAGTAGAAAATGCTCTAGAAATGGTTAGACCGCAACTTGCACAGAGGATATCAATTCAGACAATACCATTGATCTAAGAAAAGCTGATACTAATGATCTGAGAATAGTAGATAGGGAAAATAGCATAACCTTATAATTAAAACACTTTTAAAATGAGCTAATATTATGTGGCATTGTTAACAAAGAAATTAATGGACCAGACTTCTGTGTTTTAAAATAGAGGAAGTGTTAATGGAAGGATGACTGAGTAAATTGGTGATGGGAAATGAACAATAGTGAAGGGATGGGTGTTAAAAAAGTATGTGATTGAAACTCAACTAGCAACAAATTTTAGCTTCTTCTCTCACAGTCATTCAATTAAAAAAAGAGACAAGGTTTAGATGTTTGAAAAAGTTGTGGTAGTAAGCAGTTGGATGGAAGGAAGCATAAGTCTATTGACTGAACACATCTCAAGAAGCATGTTCAGAGAGGATTAAAATATAAATAAATAAAATTACTAAAATTTATCAAAATTGAAAAGACAAGTAATACAAACATTATTTGTATATGATATGATTATATACAAATGGATACCATACCCTGCATAAGATATTAAAATAATGTAATAGTGAAAATTGGCAAGTGTTTTAATTAATAAAGATTATAATTAACAATCAATGTAAACATAGGATATTTAATTCCTATAGAACATATTTATTTGTAAATATAATTACCATTAAAATTTACAAATACTTTTTTTCCAAATAAAATATTGTCATAAATTGAACTGTGATATTAAAATACCTTTATTTCAAAAACTATATGATAACAAATAGGAGACAACATATGGTTAAAAATTAATCTAAATTTGCATACCAACACAATTATTGTTAGAGTCAGCTAGTCAGTCTAAAAATTAAGGCATTTTCTTGATATGCTACTGACCCTGGTTCCATCCTCAATGCTGCATATCTCATAGAAATTGGATAGCCCCATGAGAACCTTTAGGTGTGTCCTAAAACTCTCACTCAGTAAATTACATCATTAAAATGATTATATTGGGTGCCAGCACGATAGTAAAGTAGTAGGGTGTTTGCTTTGCAAGTGGCCAACCCTGGGCAAACTCTGGCTTGATTCCCTGCATCCCATATGGTTCCCTAAGTCAGCCAGGAATGACTTCTGAGTGCAGAACTAGAGGTAACCCCTAAGTGTCGCAGAATGTGGCTCAAAAAATAAAAAGAATAGGGGCTGGAGAGGTGGCGCTAGTGGTAGGTGTCTGCCTTGCAAGTGATAGCCAAGGAAGGACCGCGGTTCGATCCCTTGTCGTCTCATATGATTCCCCCAAACCAGGGGCAATTTCTGAGCGCTTAGCCAGGAGTAACCCCTGAGCATCAAATGGGCGTGGCCAGAAAAACAAAATAAATAAATAGATAAATAAATAAATAAAAAGAATAAATAAAAATAAAAAACCAAACAAATAAAATGCTACATTGAATACATAAATATTAGCATTCAATGTAATCCCCAAATCCTCAACACAATTCTTCACATATATGAATCAGTAAATTATAAATTTATTTGTAGATTTTGCTAGGTTATAAATTAATACTAATTAAAGTCATAGCAGTTCAAAGTGACCACATAAATGAATTGAACAGAATTGATAAATTATCAGTAAAAACATATACATAAAAACAATTTTATAATGAAGAACTCAATAGCTTATAGTAGAATTAGTGGATTGGTATAACTGGATAACTACTGAAATTAATAAGTCTAGCCTACTACTTGACATCATAAAATTATCCTAAATGAAATAATTTCAAAGTAGTGAATCCAACTAAAACTTCTGAGCATTTAAATAAACACATCTAAATAAAAATTAAATGTGTAGACATATTTTATTGTAAGAATTCAACAAGATATTAGTATAGTAAATATATAAAGAAATCTTTAAATTTCAATATAAGTAGCCATTTTTTTTTGGTTTTTCAGGCCACACCTGTTTGATGCTTAGGGGTTACTCCTGGGTAAGCACTCAGAAATTGCCCCTGGCTTGGGGGACCATATGGGATGCCGGGGGATCGAACAGCAGTCCTTCCTTGGCTAGCGCTTGCACCTTACCTCTAGTGCCACCTTGCTGGCCCCTATAGTAGCCATTTTTAGGAATTAGTTTTTAACAGGCACTTCTCTTAGAAAAATGCAACTAGCCAATGAGATATATTTACCTCCCCTTCTTATTAGTGAAATATAACTAAAATTAGTAGATATTACAACATACATGTGAGATAAAAATTATCCAAAACTAAACAAGCTGTAGGTAGTTTTGAAAAGGCAATAATAAAGTTATATTTCTGAATATTGGTCAGTTGTGTATTATATTTACATTCAAAATGTTAATTATGGGATGTGAACTGAGGGCACATTCAAACTAAAAGGAAATAATGAGTATAGTATCATAATATTACATATGGATATTAATATTCAAAATGTAATAATAATGCTTTAAGAAAATGCATATAGCTGTAGTTTACTATGGTTTGAATCAGAAGCTATCAACTGTTTATTGTTTGATAAATAAATGTCTGATTTGTTGGTATAAAGGATCAAAAGGATGAAACATTATCACTCTCAAAATCCTAGACACCTAGATGACTTTATGCTTAGTGAAATAAACCAGATGTTGGAAAGCAAATACCGTAGAATTTATTTAAATGTGACTTATTTTATCAAACAAAACATAATGATTGAAACAAAATTAAACATTAAAATGGACTCCAGAAGGAAACAGGAATGGATGGTGTATATTATGACAAAGGGACAAATAATTCTTCCTAAGAATAATTGAATTAGAGTTCTAAATGGTGAATTTATTACAGTCCATAATGTGTTGATTTTCAATAATAAAATTAAAATTAAAAATTAAGTGTTGTAGTGTAACTTCAAGAAAATGAGTAGATACAATTTCACTTTGAGAATACATATGTAATAATTATATAGATAAAATAATTTTGATGGACATGCAGAAAATATTTGGGCCAGGTTTGACTTAGGGCTGCTCCCATCAAATATATGAAGTTATTATAGCCAAGGTCTACAAAAAGTCATAAAGCAGCCAACTTGAGAAAAATGAAGGAAGCCTGTGAAAGTTACTGTACTATTTGTTCACTGGGAAGAGGTTGGGAAATGATCACTGACCTCTAAGTAAAGGAGAATGGAACTCATCTTTCACTTCTGAATGAGCCCCTCACTGTAATTGATGGCATCTCCAGAAATGGCTGTGATCATTAGGACTCCAGTGACTGAATTAAAAGAAAATGAAGGATGCAGATGGCTGTACTAAAGCACGGAAAATGCATTTCTTACTGGTGACAGATACAACTGATCATTTTACAAAGAAGTGCCTCACTGAAAGTGTTTCAGCTATGTAGTTCTCAGGGAAAATGAAGAGTAATGTAAAAATTGGACAAGATGAAACTAGCTGTTTCATTCCAGATATTGACTACACAAGTCACTTTCAATAAATCAGCTGCTTATTGTGCCTAAGACAGCAGTTTGTTAATATTACGAAGGTGTTACAAAATGTTCTCTTTGGTTAGGCAATCTTTAAGCATTGCTTGATAAAAATGAATTTTTATTTTCTATGGTATTCCAGTTATCAATATTTGAAAGAATAAGACTATTTATAACATTAATAGATTCTATGAGCTAAGGAAATCCAAAGTTGTCAAAGCACATTTTAGTAAAGAATCAGATATTACACTTTTGGAAAGATTTTGCTACAGAACCTTGCTGAAAAGAATATATATTTTAAAGTATATGTATATATTTATATGCATATGTATATATACTGATAAAATACATAGGTTATAATAAAGGTTTATTTATAAAAACTAAGCATAACTAGGATTTGTTTGGATTTGTGAATTTTTAATTAATATCATTATTCTTGATGAATTCTTAATTTCTCTAATTATGAATAAAATAAATATGATTTTAATGTGAGTAGGACCAATTAGGAAGATCAAGACTGTCCTAATTAAATAGAAAGGCACAATTCATTTAATAAGTATCCTATGATTATTGAAAATGTGATTATTTATGCCATTTAAATAAATACAAAACATTGTTTTAAAACAATTACAGGTAAATGTCAACAATGAAAGACTTTTTAAACTCTTGAGAAAAGTGAGCAATCACATTACAGTGATAATCATTCACATAAAAGAGATTGGAGGACAATTTTGTTTTATTGAGTTAATACTTTTTAGCTTTTGTGGTCTAGCTTGCTATATAATATGGCCCACACACTTAATTATTGAATTATTTTACTAATTATCACAATTTTTTCTCTGAACTCAAAAATAATAAGTTATAAATTAATTTGTTGAAATATTTTTTAAATGCCCTGTCTACAGCTGTAGATTCCCCTGCATGCACAGTATGTCTTATGATCTGTTACCCATTGTATCCCTAATAACAAATATTTACTATATGGAATAAAACAAATGTATATATTTGTTAATATATATATAAAATTGGTAATGTAATATAAAAAGTCTATTATATGCACTTAAATATTTTGTAGTTATTTTCTAAATCAAACCCACTTTTACAACTTTCTAGATCTCAACTGACATACAAATTCAAAGCAAAAATTAAGTTTGAAACCTATGTATGTTCAATTTTTAGATGTTTACCAAATCTGACACCCTGTCTATTCACCTTATATAATCACACTTTATTTTTTAAATAATTTTTATTGTGACCAATATGAATTAAGAATCTTTCACAGTAATATAGTACATAGTGACAATGATTCAGGGCCTTTCCAACCCCCAGTGTTATCCTACCCCCACCCATGTTCGTAGTTTGCATGCCATATTGCCCTCAATTGCCTCCAGAATGGTATTGTAACTGGTCCCCTTTGTGTATAGCTTGTTGAAAATTGGGTATCTATTCTGTTGTCATTGACTTTGGGTTTGGTGTTTAAGTCTGGTCATTTTTTTTATTTCCATTCAATTTTCATTTGTTTGGTCCTAGTAGCCTCCATTTTCCCCCATCAATTTATGAGACAGAACAAGATGATTCAAGTTACGCGGGTCTGTTAGAAAAGAAAAGAAAAAAAGTGGGATGATTCTGTCTAGAAGTTATAAATATCAATTTAAAAGAAGAAAGGGAATAAAGAAGAAAAACAAAACAAAAAACAAAAATAAAAAAATGCAAAAAAGGCACCCAGCAAACAGTCACCATTATATAATAACCACGAGAATAAAAGAAAAGAAAAAAATAAACATAATAAAAAGAAAAAAAGAAAAATATAGAAAAGAGAATAAAAAAGAAAACAAGGAAAAATTAAAAAAATATGAAAGAAGGATGCTGCTGTGACAAGGTTTTCTGTTTTGTTTTGTTTTGTTTTTTTCATAGGCAGAGTAACTATTGGGGAAATTAGAAAGGGAATTCCCTTGGACTAAAAGGTACAGGGTTTTTTCTGCCCTTGAAGCATACTGCTATTTGAACAGGCTCAATACATGCTCATTTGCACACCCCACGGTCATTTTATGGCACCAGGAAACTTTCCACTCAATGGTGAATGATAAAAATCAGGCCTCTGTAGCCTGAGATCTTGGTATTTGCATAGGACAAAGGCTATGATAGAGTATTTCTTTATGGTTTTAGAAGTTCTGTTCCACCACTGTTGCTGTAATTAGTCTTCTATAATTAGTCTTGGTTTTTGCTCAGATCCTAGGACAAAACTTAGGATGGAGTCTTTCATTATGGTTCCAGAAGTTCTGCTCATTCTCAGTTGTTAGAGTCAGACCTCAGGAATTAGAGGTCATGGTTTTTGTACAAATCCAAGGCTAGGATCTTTCTTATTGGTCCCGCAATAAGTCCTGCCCAGTTATGGTTGTCAAAGTCAGTCTTCTGTAGTTAGTGATCTTGGTTATTTCACAGAGCAAAGGACATGTCTTCTTATTTCATCTTACTGTTAGGTGATGAGATAGGGCAACCCTCTCTTCGATCAAGTTGTTGCCATTTCCTTGTTGTAAGCATATCATAAGAAAATTGTTGCAAGTTGGTGTCAGAGCGGTATTAGGAATTTCCCCGGGGAGTCTGGGTTGGATGGTCACTGTCCAATCACATGGAGTCTAATTTGAGTTCACATGAAACATGTTCAGCGTGAGAGGCAAACCTATATATTAAAATGTATGGGATCTTATCCCTAGTAGATAAGAGCTTGTTTCTTGCATAATATTTTCCCATTTTTAGGTTGCCAATGCAAAGGGAATGGTGCCATATTACATTGCTGGTGCATTTGGGGGTAAGACTGACAGGCTACACAATCTCTGTGCCCTCTTTTTGTCCTGAGCTTTTATCCCAGGCAAGTATTTTTATTCTAGTTATTCATATCAAGCAGAACCAAAAGAGGTGCAGTTAAAGAAAAAAATGTATATAAATAGAAGAAATAAATAAAAATAAATTTGAAAAAATGAATTTAAAGAAAATAAAAGATGAAGGAGACTACCTTTACATTTGAGAATAAACTCACTAAGAGGTATTAATATATAGAGTTATTAAACATACAGAGGAAATATAGGAATGCTTCTTAAGTCTTTTGAGATATTCTTATGGAGTAATAAAATCTAGGGCACATTTTCATCCCACACCATGGTCTTGTTGAGTTCAAGAAATGATTTGCAGCAGTAAGGGATCAGGTAGTGTCCTTGATCTGGGGGTCCTACTGGGTCTGAGTCCAGTAGCATTGGAGGGGGTGATAAGAAGGGCCACATAGTATGAGTTAGCAGGAATGTTTGTTGTAGTTTTTTTGCAAGGCAAAAAGATAAATAATTAGTTAAGTGATAGAATAGGAAAGAAGAAAGGGAAAACAGAAGATAAGAGAGAAGAGGAAAGAAAGATAAGCAAATACAGTAAAAATAAGTTAAAAAATTAAATTGGGTCAGTGTGCCAGAGTTGAAGGTTTTCCAATTTCTAGGCACTTCATCAATGACTGGTTTGGGCTTTGCTAAGTGAAGGTTTCAGGGTTAGATAGTAGCAGAAACATTTTAGGTTAAGTATAGTTTTTACATCTAGAGTATTAAGCAATATGGTAGTGAGGACTATAAGAGGTGGCTACCATATGAAGTATTGTCCCCACATCTTAAGTATTGAGGTTCCCTTACTAAAGAGAAACTGTCAACGTGACATTGGTGCAGACACTTTTGCCATTTTTCCAATTAATTAATTTTCCACATCACGTCTGATGTGACCCTAAAATTTTCTTCTCCTGTTGTCTTTTCTTATAATGCCTTGCAAAATAAGTTTTCTTCAACTGCAGCACCTTCGCAAAATACACATTGGCTAAGAGTTGAGCATGTCCACTGATATCAGCAGACTTGTCAAATTACAATGCAAATTTCTCACTGATATGCATCTTTTCCAAAACATACTTTCAATTTCTGCAGACATGTCATTAATATGTCTGGAAACTCTGTTGTCTGACAGAGGGACTTTGGCCTATTTCTTTTACTGTTTCAGGCTCGAGCATCTTCTCTACAAATAGCTTTGCAGGCAGGAAGTATTAATATCTCTGCCACAGTTTACCACTTTTATGACTTGGCTATAACTTCAGCAACCTGATAGGTAGCTTTAAGAGCTCTTTCACTTAACTTTGTGGTTTTTCTCATGAAAATTGATTGTTTCTCCGTGTTTACACGCAGGCAAACAAAAAACTCCTCATACTTGTTTTAAAGTGAAGGGTGTTTCCTTTGGAGATGGCGTTTGTTTGCTTGGGACCATAGCGCTGTTAGATAGCTTTTCACCTCACACTACACACTGTGGAGTTGATTTCTTTGCCTCTCCTGTGAAAGTAAATCCAAATGAAATATAGCTTTCGCTATATTGCTGTTTGCCAGAGAATCTTGAGCTAACCATCTTTGCTTTCCTTTGATCCCCTCCCTTATTGGGCTAGCATCTGGCTCCGAATTTTGTTCAGAGTCCAGTTCTTTTCTTTTGATAACTTCATCACTGCAGTATCTGCTCCTGTCTCACTGTCACACTTCACTTACTGGCTTGTCTCCTTCAGATAGCTGCTGTCCATCACACTCAGCACACTTCA
>PVKC010003523.1:17923-38905 GCA_004027635.1 Crocidura indochinensis | reverse complement strand
TGAGAACATAAGACAAAAGTAAACTACAACCCCAATCATTTTCAGTATTGAGTATCTCCTTCCAGAATAAGATATATATTTTGTGACTATGTTTTTTTTTTTTTTTTTGGTTTTTGGGCCACACTCAGTGACACTCAGGGGGTTACTCCTGGCTATTCGCTCAGAAGTTGCTCCTGGCAGGCACGGGGGACCATATGGGGAACCGGGGGATCGAACCGCGGTCCGTCCTAGGTTAGCACAGTCACCTTACCTCCAGCGCCACTGCCCGGCCCCTATTTTGTGACTATTTAATAAAAATATTTCCATACAATAATTTGAGACATATGAATAAATTCAAATAAATAAATAAATATAAAATATGTCTTACTTGACAAAACCTGGATATTTATCATCTCCCTTTCAGCTTCTTAAGACAGAAAATTTTTTTCTTCAGGATCTTACTTAAGAAATCTTTTCATACTCAGGACTATTACCTCAGAAATCTATCTCTGCCCTACACACAACTAGACCTCACAATTTTGGACCTCTCCACCTTAAAAGTCTTCAGAGAGGAAAATAGTCCCTCTTATCAAAAAGGTTTCAAAAAATCAGATCTGGTTTCAAAAATTAAGATTTTCAAAAATAATGTAACTTACAAAAATATACAAAGTAACCATTAAATGTGCTTTAACTACTAAAAATGTAAGTGGATGTACATTTCTTTCATCTATAAGAAGAATTTCTCATCTTGACATTGAGTCATGTTCACATCTCCCAAGAGGGAATAAAATGTTCCCTGTAAAAGCACAACCTTTTCTTTCCCAGTGCCCTGGACCCATGCCAACATAATAGAAACAGCCAAATAAAGGACTGTGATAAGCTCCTCAGGTGCCAGGGGTATGTTATCATAGGAAATCATCTTCCTCCCTGTGACAAGACTTATGGATCCTCAGCATACTCACAAAACTATTGGGGCCCCCAAGGAGTAGAAATTCATCAAATACTCAGTAGGGTATTGTGCACAAAACAGCAGCAGAAACCAGTGGGAACACAATTTTATTAGCTCTAAAAATTTGTGCCAATTGGTATATTAGGAATAGTTTGCAGATAGATATGCCTGCAGACAAAGGATTTTAGTGATACATATAAAAAAAAGTGTGAAAAGACCTTCGTTCCTTGCTTAAGATTCTAATGTTAAACTTGAGAAACTATTTTAGACTATAAAAATAGTCATTATATTCTCTATTTTGCCACAGCAGGGAATGTCTATAGCAGGGACACAAATTTAATGCACATGAATTTCACAAAAATGTAGAAATGCAATTTCTTATTTTATCAAATAAGGCCTTTTTATTAAAAAAGGCCTTTTCCACTTGCTAGATGATGAAAAAGAAAAATGAATAAAATATAATCTGATTAATGGAGTGTTTCAAATTTTTAGGGAAAAAAACTCAGTCCCTGATTCTTTTCAGATTTTTTGTTTTGTTTTGTTTTATAATTTATTTTCATCCAAGATGGCATCCAATAATGTAACAAAGGAGTGTGGCCTGAGTTATCAGGCAGAAGTATCTTAAGGTGATTTGATGTAATATACTTTGGAACCTCTGGTCTCTCAGACTACCATAATGATATGTCAAGCTAAATCTGTGACTTCTTCAATTTGATGTCTTATTGTTTGACTTAACTATTGATTCCTGGAATCTCTGTGCACTGTTAATAGAAATAAAAATTGGTACAACTACTGTGGAAAACAATATGGAGCTTTGTCACAAACATTTATAACTTTTGTGTGATCTCCAATGTTATCACTAAGTATATACCTGAAGATAATTAAATTTTTCCTAGAGTTATCTTTACTCCCACATTCATTAAAAACATTATTCACAATGCCCAGTATAGATAAATCAATAAATATGTAAAATACATATTATTCAGCCATGAGATGAATATACATGGCATATATATGCCATGTATATATATTTATATATATTTATATGTATGTAATATATTATATATAATAATATAATTATATATTATTATATTATTATTATAATTATATAATAAAATATATAATGTAATATATAGAAATATATTATTTATGTATTTATATATAATATATGTAGATGGCATATAAAGAAGAAAACCCTGCTAGTTTCAAACTGAATAAAACTCAGGAGCATGATACTGAGTAAATAAAGTCAAGACAGAGAAAAACAAATATTTAAAGATATATATTATATATTAATGTGAAGTATCATTTTAAAAGAAAATAATGGTAGATATTAATTTTTCAGATGCATTTCAAATATGAACAAAAAACAAAAACAAAAATAAAAATATGAACTGTTCTGACTTAAAATTAGAGATAAAAAACTAGAATTAACTCCTCACTGCTCAATTTGACTGGCTTTAAAAAAAAAACACTAGAATTAGAATTTCATTCTGAGTCTCAGTATTATATTTTTGAAATACTTTATTTCACATTAAGATTTTTAATGATACCGAACATAGCAATTTTCAGTTCTTTTTATGCCCTTATGAATTAGAAAAATAACTACACCAACAACTATCATGATAATGGTAGTGAATGAAACAGAATACCTGTCTTGAAAGACAGTCAGGGGTGGGGGCAAAGGGAGATGGGGGCATTGGACTTGTGAAGGTTGCTCTGGTGAAGAGAGCGTACTTTTTTATGACTAAAACCCAACTACAGACATGTTTGTAATCATGGTACTTAAACATATTAAAAATAAAAGAATAAATATCTAAATTTATTGGGTCAACTTCAAAACACATTACACTTTAAGTCTAAATATAAGTCTAAATATGGAGCTGCCTGACTGCAAAATTAAAATCCTCTTGAGAAACTCTCCTTTAGAGCTTGACTCTCAACTATGTCTCTACATGTTCCTCTGTGGATAAAACATTAATACCACTCACAATAGAAGGTACTATTCTTTTTGGCTAATCAAATTAATTATTTGAGCACCCCAGGATGTACAACATGAAAGAATAGCTTTATAGATATTCAAGACACTATGTATTGTGTCATGGTGAATTGTTGGCTGTAATGAGAACATCTTTAAAGGACTAACCTCCAGAGGGTACTGGCTGAAGAATTGGAAGGAGGGGCTCACAAATTAAATCAATAATGAGAAAGAAGGAAGAGAGACAGATTGGGTAGAGATTTCTGAAAATCGAACACTTGTCATCTGTGTATCTCCCTTGCTGATGATGATTCATTAAATAAGATTAACTTCAGTAGCTTATTGACCAACACACCAATAAATCTTTATCTATACCTCCTGTGCTGCATAAAATGTACAAGCATGAATATATAGCTAAAAGAGTTGAGTAAATAGGTACTATATTAGAGAAATTTCACAAATATATTATCTTGCTAGTCAGTATGACTTTATACTTATCAATGTCAATGACTGAGTTTTATGTTAGGATGATAGGAGTCACAAATATAGCTAATATCATTCTTAGAGGAGTTAGTTATTTATCTAAAGATACAATCTGTGGTCTACTCTAAGTTCCTGAAAATAATTTACAATTTATATAAAAAGATTACTTGCCACATGAATTATATGCTTTATGTCATCTCTGATTTTATATTATGTTCACTGAAGCACAATGTTTTACCTAAATAACAAAGATACAAGTTTTATGGAGCATAACAAAAGTTAATTATGATTATAGACTGTAGTGGCATGTTCAGAAACCCTATCCATCTTCTAAAATCACATGTTTAATATCAAATAAATAGTATTTAATACTGTATTTAATTAAAAAGTATATGTAATACTGTATAGTATTAAAGGTTTTATGACTACATAAAAGAATGATGCTTTCAGACACCTCTCACAGAGATGCAATTAGTTAAGACCTTAAATATGGCCAAATCTATACTATTCAGTTGTAGAACTAATTAAGAAATAAATCTATATATTTGTATTCATCTGTGAATATAAAATACATGAATACACATATACATATATTTGTGTATTTATATACTACTTGGTAATTTTTTTTGTTTGTTTTTGGGTCACACCCGGCAGTGCTCAGGGTTACTCCTGGCTCCATGCTCAGAAATTGCTCCTGGCAGGCACGGGAGGCCATATGGGGCACCAGGATGAGAACCAATGACCTTTTGCATGAAAGGTAAACGCCTTACCTCCATGCTATCTCCCGGGCCCAGTAATTTTTAAAAATAGGTAGCTTTTCAGAGAGAAAAAAATACCTTATTGTTTTTTGTAAAAGAATCATGGGGATTGGCAATGAAACTATGGTGCTCAAGACATTGACTTTCTATCATTATATACTCCCTTTCATTCATTTCATCAAGTGGCTTTGCTCAGTTCAAACTATCACAGGTGGCATATAAATAATTCATTCATACCAACACTTCAGACATTGTTAGTGAAGTTTCAAGGTTTCTCTTTTTCTTGAATCCTATATATTGCCAGACTCAAGACTGATACACCCTGAATATTATTCCCTTCAATAAACTTTCCAGCAAATTCACAATTGGATCTTTAACTTCGTCCATAGATTCCTATTGCCCAAATTCTTAATTTTTTCTATACTGATACCCATCAATATCCCCCTTCCTATGCATTCTGTAGCCTAAAATGTTATTGTAGGTCAAATATGTACACACACACACACACACACACACACGTTCACATCATATGATTTTCTCATTTTCAGATTTTATGAGAGGATAGTATTAACTGTGGCAACATTTGTTATCTCCCTGTGGAGTTTCTGTTGGATTTTTGTCACTGCTATTGTTTTAGTTTTTTTATTTTTGAGAGAGCGATTGATGTTATGTATTGTTTTTTCATCCTAGGAAACATTGGTCTCAAAAGGCAAAGAGTACCAGCAAGGGAAATGTTTCTAGAAAACCCTGAGAATACAATATTCTTTCATAACAGTGAAATATCTTCTGTCACTTCTGGAGCTCTCATTCCCCCTCTGTGCAGGATTCATAGCATTCAAGTATATTAAGTATTTGCATCATTTATATGTGGCTCAGCCTCTGTTTAAATTCTGTGTATTAGTACAGTTAACTGCAGCTCACTCAGTGCTGCTGTTTGCACAGCTGGACATGTCGGATAGAATGAGTTCATCCCTTCAAAGATGAGCTTAAAGCAGCTGTCTAGTCGTCTTTCTTTTTTACACCAACGACCATTCCTCATTGTTCTCACAAGCAGTGAGTTTTAATGAAGTCATGTCTTTTAGTGTAACACTGCAGGTGCCCAAATGCTGATAAACCTCCTTAACTCACTGTCAGATCAGCATGTTTATCTTCAAGCTGCAGAATGTATTTAATTATAAAATATAAAAAGGTCCTTCAGATTTGTTCTCTGGGCCCAGAACTAATGACTCATCCAGGAAGCACTGTGTCTCCCCCAAATGTGATAATGACAAGTTGCTGATCATCTGAAGAACTCATTCATGGTTATGGCTTTGCTTCAAGGTATAAAATTTTTTTAAAGAAAGAAATAAATAGCTTACAAATGTCTAGTAAATTTTTACTAAATATAAAGTTAATACAATTATAGGGAATGAGAAGAAGAATGTATGGTAAGATTCAGCCAGCTTCCCAACTGTGCTATGAGGAATTCACTCTGAAAAATCTTAAAATGCAAATACCCCAGGGGACTACTAACATCTTTGTGTAAATTAAATTTAATCACACTGTTTTCTTCATAGGTTTCTGAGGTAATGGGATTTTGAACTGGAAATTAAAAGGGAGATGTGTGAAGAAAGGATGTGCTCAGAAAAAAATAGGTATTTGGAGCTCAATATTCCCCTAGTAAGTTGGGCCTGGGGTGTTCTCTTCATAAAGACAACACACCTCACATTCTGCAAGCCATGGATCCTAGAGGAAGAGGGAAAGACAAATTAATGCTCTAGGGAAAAGGTACAAAGATAGGTATCATCTGGTGACTGTGTCTACCTATGTATTTCAAGTGAATACCTACTGCCATGAAAGATCGTGACTAACGAGCAACTAACTGTGGAAATGTTCTCACACTGAAGTAAAAGCGCAGATGCTACCACAATGTTGATTACTGTAATTATTGTTCTGTAAATTACCTAAACAGTAAACATAGATTACTTTCTATATTCTATGCACAATAAAAAATCCTCTTACTCAAGTTTCACCAAGTTAGAGAAGAAATGAGAGTAAATAAATAATTCCATCACAAGCTATAAACTACATCTTAAAATAAACTGGTATGGGAAGGATTAAGACCAACCTTCTCTGTCAAGAGACATAAGACATTTTAGAGGAAGGGAAAGTTGACCTGGAACTTGAAGGAAGAGGGGTCACTACAGGAGACAACCGGAAAGTCAGAGAAAATAACAGATGCAGCCAGCCCATGCAGTGAGCCTTTGCTAGGCTTACTGCTACTTGGCTAGAGAAAAAGAAGCACAGGAGTGCCAAATCTCATAACTAACTCCCTGGCTTGCTTCCATGCTCACCAAGCAGCCTTCTGATGATAATTTGGCTTCCCACTTAGATTAGCCTGTGGGGAAAGCACATGCTGGTCAAGAAGCTGGAATGGCCAGTACACTGGGTGATTATATTTCTCATAAATTAATAAACCAGCACTCTGACTGATGTCGTTTTTAAAGTTCAGGAATGAATCTATCACTTATAAGGCAGATGCAAAGGAAATTAGAAAAAAATTCACCAGGAAATCAGCTTTCTGGCTGCCTATAAGGACAATGACAGATCAACTGTGCAAACACCCCAGGTAACTTCTAGAAATGGATTTCCAATAAAGCCATATTGTACAGTGCCACCCCCCCCCCGCAAGAAGTGTTCTTGGTCACCATGTTCTCCATTGTTATTTTGTGTTCAAATATTCAAACCAAAAATAAACACCAAATATAACTCATCTCAATTCTTCTAATCCAGGCCCAAAAAGTGCAATGCACTATCTAGCCAAATCATTCACCCTTCCTATTATAGGCTGAATTGTATTCCTTCAAAATGTGTGTGTTGATGTCTTGACCTCTAGTACGTTAGAAATGTGACTATATTTGAAACAGGAATTAAAATTACCTTTAAAAGGTTAAGGGAAACCAAATAAAATAATTAGAATTGGCCATAAAGCAATGTGGTTGGGCTCCTCTGCACATCAAACCTCTTTCTTGCCTCTTCTGAACACAATTGTCCAGGAGAAATAAAAAGAATACTTAGTTTCCAATTCTCACTCTCTCTCTCTGTCTCTCTCTCTGTCTCTCTCTGTCTCTCTCTGTCTCTGTCTCTCTCTGTCTCTGTCTCTCTCTCTCTCTCTCTCTCTCTCTCTCTCTCTCTCTCTCTCTCTCTCTCTCTGTCTGTCTCTCTCTCTCGCAATTTCTTTGTCCCATTCAATAGCCAGGCTCCAGGGGCCCCTGCCGGCTTTACAGCAGCACTGAGCCCTGACAGGCTTGGGCCCCTACAGCATGCAGCCCTGCAGCCCTGGAAGCCTTGGGCCCTTGCAGCATTGCAGCAGCCTAACAACAGGAGAATGTGTAGTTTATTGCAGTAACCTGAAGAAGCCTGGTAACTGAAGATTACCGCAGTAACCCACATTCAGAAAACAGTGCAGATCTACAATTTACAATTCTTTTTTTTTTTAATTTCGATTATAGTTTAGGTAATAAAGTTGCAATAGTGTTCAAGTTTCTGGTATCAATGTACAAAAGTAATGCACATCCCCCAGAACCAATATATATAGCACATGAATTAATGATTGTATACTTTTTAATTTCCCTAAAATATATTATATTTATATGGTAACATCATTTTAATATTTTATACTCCACCCTATACCGGAGGTATTTTCCCTAGCTTGGGGGGTGCTGCAAGACTTGGCAGGCCTCCAGTCGTTCCCCTATTTCCTCCCCTACTCCAAGCCTTCCCTGGTTGCCGGCCCAAGTGGACTCTATTGTGGTCTTCAGGCTTTCCCCCTTTCTCTTCCGACACTAATTGGGGGGACGTATGGGGTGGATGGCGGGCCGATGCAGCACTGGTGTATGTCAGGGCATTACATCGTGACATCCACTGGTATTTTTTTTTCTCTCATTGGTCTCCATTGAGTACGCCCCCGCCTGTACCATATTTATTTGAAATAAAAATTGGAGGATGAACTCTCAGTTTGGGAAGAGACCAGTTCAGGTAGGGGTACCATATATTCTCAAGATAAAAATGAGAGGATGGACTCTCAGGCTGGGAACAGGCCAGAACTCTACCTACTTGTTTACTCCCAGCGGCCTCTTAGCCTCTTCCTTTTCTCATTTTGTAACTGGTTGATACCATACTAGGTTTTTTATTAATTCCCATAAATGGTGACAATTGAGTCCACTGTCTTATGTTAGATTGTTTATTTTCCCCACTTTTAATCTTTTCTCCTCTTTGTGACCTGTTCAATAAGGTATTTTAGTGAGAGTCCCTCTCTATCTTTCCTTCCCTTTGTTATTTGTTAAATAAGTAAGTTTGTAGAAGTGTTCCTCCATTTAATGTTTATATAAGAACCAATTCTTTTTTTTGGGGGGGCCACACCCAGTGACGCTCAGGGGTTACTCCTGGCTATTCGCTCAGAAGTTGCTCCTGGCAGGCACGGGGATCATATGGGGAACCGGGGGATAGAACCGCGGTCCATCCTAGGTTAGCGCAGGCACCTTATCTCCAGCACCACCGCCCGGCCCCCAAGAACCAATTCAATTGGATTGTTGGACTTGTTCTAGCATCCCCATAGGCTCCAATCTCACCATGTGATACTGTTCTTCCTTTGTATAGGCACATTAAAATAGGAAATTATATACAAACACATTCTTATAGAGATGGGAACACACAAAATTTTTTAAATGGTGACAATTGTGTCCACTGTCTTAAGTTGGATTGTCTATTTTCCCCACTTTTTATCTTTTTTTTTCTCTTTGTGAACTGTTCAGTAAGGAATTTTGGTGAAAGAGTCCCTCAGTTTAATGCTTATGTTTGAACCAGGTCACAGGGATTGTTGGACTTGTTCTGGCGACACCCTTATGCATTGATAAAGCTAGTTGGCATTATTCCTTGTTTGCATGGGCACATCTTATCTAATAGAGATAGGAACACACAAATCTCCTGGTGCAATGGAACCTTACACCCTGAACATTGACATGATGACCTGGCACAGGCCTCAGATGTTTGGGCATTTCCAGTCATCCCTGAACCAGGGAAGCCATCTATGAAACATCCAAAGTTGTCTATGACATCACCTGGAAGCAATCCTCTACCAGGGAAGACCCTACTGCTGCTCTGACATCGATTTACTCAAAAGAGTCTTCCCTTAACACTGAGAAGATGTAAACAACAATAACGACAGGGCTTTCTGTATTGCCCTTCAATTGTGAGTTGAAATTAGATGCCACCCTGCATATCCTGACTTCAATGTAGGATATACAGATTCCAGGATCTTCAGTACAAAAACATGATACCAACAACAGAGACTGTGAAAAATATAACTGTATGGGCACTGCAGACAATGACTGGATTGGACAAACTAATTTGCCTGGAGCCTAGTAATGATCTTATGTCAGGAAACTTCAGAGGTATGGTCTCCAAATTTTTTCCTTTCCATGACCCCCATACTTTGGTGGGCCCATGCAAATGATAATTGCCACTCAAAATTGTTTTTACAGTGCCCCTTTGACTCTAAACCTATAAGAAACCACTAGTAAAAATATCTGGAACTGCATATATGCTTTTAGTTACACTAGCATTCTGGGGGATAAAGGAGGGAGATAAGGGATATATGCTTGAGAACAGGGATGAACGGAGGACAACACTGGTGGTGGAAAGGCCCTCATTTATTGTTATTGTGTACCTTAAATATCACTGTGTAAGATTTGTGAAAAAAATAAATTAAAAATGCCTCTAATAATGTAAGCCACTATGATAAAAATTGTGTTTTAATCAGAAATGTTCTTTGACTTACATGTATATATTATATTAATTATATTATATGTTATGTTATGTTACTATATTATGTTATGTTAGTTCACCTCAATATGTTAATCAATTTTGTCTTGAATAAATTCTTACAATAAAAATAAATAAATAAATAGAAAAAGAAGGGGTCACCTAAGTGAAATGACAAGGATAAAAACAAATACTGGATAATATTACTTACACATGGGGCAAAAGAGCAAATCAAAGATATAAATAAACTATAAACAAAATCAAATAGAACAAATATAATAAAGTCATACTTTATCATTAAAGTTACTAAAGCAAAATCAAGAGGGAGAGAGGGTTACAGTGAATGGTATGCAATGGATTGTGGTAGCTATATAACTTTGGTTCTATGTGTTAACATATATTTTGAAGTGTGGGAAATTACGACTGTAATGCATTTACATACAGTCTTGTAAACCAACATGATCCCAATAAAAAATGTAATTAAATTTTTTCTGAGTTGGGCCAGAGAGATAATACTAGAATTAAAGTATTTGCCTTGAATACAAAAAATATTTTATACTCAACACCCATAATTAAAAGTCTTCCGTTAAAATTGTGACAATTGCCCACAAACTCAGTTTCCATGTTCAAATTAATCCAGCTACATAGACTCACTCTTTTCTCAAACAAGATATAAACCAATCCATGAAGATTATGGTTTCACTATCTCATGCAGCAGAAATCGGGACATCTCTGGAAGAGAGAGAAGGCTAAGCCTCACACTGCTGAAGCTGCACGTGCTGCCTTCATAACCGCAATCCTGTTTTCCCTATGGTCCTGCCTCAATGACCCTTTACAATTCCATTCAAGGATTATCTGGCCAAACTTCAGGTATGCCAGTATTTTGGGTTGGATATCAATAGGGCTTCATGGAATAAATGTACACACCCTCCCCAATCTTCCTTCTTCCAGGAGGCCTGGCACATGGGTATTGACCCTAAAAGTCATAATAGCAATAATAGTTCTTTGAACTTCAGGACAACTTTATTTTTTAATGCTGTAATATCTATAGAAACACATCAATTTAACAGAATGGACAACTAACAAGAGCTAACTAACAAGAGCTTACTAAACCTTCTGCCTTATAGATAGAATAATTTTCACAAATGTGCTTGATATTGTATTTACTTTTCTCTCTCTCTTTTTTTTAAATCTTTTTCTTCTCTTTTTAATTTTTGTTATTCTTTCTATTTTCTCCAATAACTTTGCTTTCATGTATCTGGAAACAAATGTATTATTATCAACTATGTATCAACAATGTAGTGTATTTTCTTTAGATACATTTAAAAAGAAAAATTGCTACAACTAATCTAAGAGCATGAAGGGAAGAAAAGAGAGCCTTTTAAACACATGTTTTCAGGAAAACTGCATAGTTATATGTACAAAAAAAGGACTCAGATCACTATCTTATATAATGCACAAAATCCAATTCAAAATGGATTTAGGTTCACATTAGCAGAATTAAATCCATAAATTGCATTATAAAAATAATAACAAATGACCAGAATAAAAAGACACTTTACAGAGAATATTTTCCTGCCATTCATCTTAAATAGGGTTAATATCCAAAATATATGAAGCGCTTATAAAACTTAAGAGAAAACAATCAGACCCATCAAAAGTGGGAAGAAGAGGTGAGCAGAACATTTCTCAAAGAAGACAGATGCTCAAATAGCATATGCAAATAGCTCTGCATCACTTATTATCAGATAAATAAAGCTAAAAAAAAGATGTCACCTCATTCTAGTGAGTTTAGCACATATTAAAAAGAATAAAATCAAGTGTTGACATGGGTATGGATAGAAAGAAAGCCCCATTAGATACTGATGGGAATGTTTATTGGAATTAAGCTTCCCTCTGACCCAATAATTCTACTTCTTGGCATCTACCCAAGGGCCCAAAAATACTATCAAGAAAGACATTTGCCCTTCTATCATTGCAGCTCTATTTACAAAAGCTAAAATCTGGATGCAGCTCAACTGTTGGAGGACAGATAACTGAGTAAAGAACTTGTGGTTATTTATACATAATACATACTACTGAGCTATAAGAAAATTTAAAATTCTGTAGTTTTTTTCCTTGTAGATGTGCCTGGAGAGTATCATGCTGATTGAAATTAGTTAGAAGAGAGGGATATATAATAAGAAACATAATAACTATACAAAAAATGCCCAAAGGCAACAGAAATGAACTAACCTGTAGAACTGTGCTTATTATCATAACAGAGAAACAGGGCATGATGATGGGGAATGGGAAAGATAATCCTGAAACAAGAATGGAGGGAAATTGATGTTCTGATAGAGGATATGGCTTTGGAACATATGCATGGAACCTATTAGTATCAATATTGTAAACCACAGTGACTAAAATAAAAAATTTTAAATGTTTCTATTAGGGAGAAGGATATAGCTTAGCAAAAGAGTAGTTGCCTTGCATGCATGAGGTCCTAGGTTTGATACCCCAATACTTCAAAAAAGAAAGAAAGGAAATCTTCTGTGGAGCCAGAGAGATAGCATGGAGGTAAGGCATTTGCCTTTCATGCAGAAGGACGGTGGTTCAAAATCCGGCATCCCATATGGTCCCTTGAGCCTGCCAGGAGCGATTTCTGAGCGTGGAGGCAGGAGTAACCAGGAGTAACTCCTGAGTGCTGCCGTGTGTGACCCAAAAACCAAAAAAAAAAAAAAAAAAAAAAAAAATATTCTGTTACATTAATTGTGATTGGTCATGTGAATAGCATGTGCCCTTGAAATGGTATAAAGAGAATGGCACTTCATCTATGTTGCCTTCCTCAAAAAGATATAAACTTATTATGAATCAAGCATGCAACAAATTCCATGATCCCAAGTGAGGTCCCTGTGAGCCTGAAAGCATTTAAACACCTGACTAGTACTCAAAATGGCAAAGGGCCTCAACAACAGGACAGTTTCTCAAGCTTTTTCTCATCTTATCTCAAGCTTCTCTGAACATATTAAGGATGTGATTGTGGAACATAAAATGTACATTAGGTGGGTCGGAGAGTTAGCATGGAGATAGTGTGTTTGCCTTACATGCAGAAGGACAGTGGTTTGAATCCTGGCATCCCATATGGTCCACTGAGCCTGCTTTGGGCTATTTCTGAGTGCAGAGCCATGAGTAACCCCTGAGTATTACCAGGCGTGACCCAAAAACCAAAAACCAAATTAAAAGTACATTAGGTAAAAAAAAATGACTGTATTATGAGTTATTTTTCAATAACTATTAGTTACAACATTGTTCTAGTTAAGGATACAATTGATAGAGAAAACTGGTATGAGATATATGTATACTCTTAGTACTATTTTTTCTAAAAATCAAAAGTGATTCTAAAAGTAAAAATTTACTTGGACTATAGAATAGTACTATAACAGTGGTGGATAGAGTGCTAGTCTTGCACACAGCTAACCCAAATTCAACCCCAGCATCCTAATACTCCAAGTCTGCCAGGAATGATTTCTGAGCACAGAACCAGGACTAACCCCTGAGCAATGCCTGGTGTGACCCCCAAGAACAAAAAATAACCACAAAAAATGTTCCTATTTAAATTTTCTTAAATTTTCCCAAAGATAATCATTATTGATTACCAGGCTCTGACACACAATCTTCTCTAAAATTCTAATATGTGACTCTACTTCCCTCTGCTTTCCTTTCCTAGAGAACTTCCATGCAAGCAACAAGAGCTTCTATAAACTTTCAACCATTATTTGAAGGTTGCTGCTTTCTCTTGTTTTTAAATCAAATACTTTAGTGGAGGCTTCATAACATCAGTCCATCCCCTAGATGGACCTAGCACATGACTCTCATCTTCACGGTTTTTTTTTTTTTTCTTCATAGGGATGTCTATGACGTTAATTCCTGGGGCAGCTTTCTCAGAGTCTAAGCACCATTTTCATTAAATAAAGCCCTCTGGGGCCAAAGCTCAGCTGCTAGAACTTGCAGAGAGATGCCAAGAGGCCCCTCACTAAATCAGTGCGAGAGAAATCGATGCCAGAGAGAGCTGGGTTTACTGTTTTCAGTTCTTAGAATAAAAGTTCTACAACACAATAAAAAAAAATCCAGATGCATACAACCTGGGACTTTAAAGAAAGTATTTTGTTATTGTTGAATCATCTGGGTTTGTGTTTGTGTTTTTCTATTGTATATTTTTATTAGTTTTAATTCATCTAAATGCATTCTTTGCTTACTTTTAATTCACAATCAGTTGGCTTGTATTCAGAGGCAAGCAGGTCTTGATGTTCATTTATTATTGAGTAACAAGAATAAAATTAGCCTAGAGTTGGTTTTCAGGCCCAAACACTAAGAAAGGCCCACATAAAGCTGAGCACAGATAATTCCATTTTCCCTGTAACAATGTGATGATGGAGCAAGTTTCAGGCAACAAATCAATATCCACTCCTCAACACCACCAGGCTTAAAGGGCATCTTTGCTCCTGCACAAAAAGCAGAGGAAGATAGACTCTGCCTAGCAAATGATTACTGAAGTGAATTCTTTTTTCTTTGCTAACATTTGATTTAGAAAATATAAGGGTGCTAAGAAGAAGAAAGAAACAAAATTCCAGTGTGTGCACAAAACTATGCAGAGGCTAAGGGAAAATTTGAGCTCGTAGTCCTTCAGGAAAAAAAGATTTTATTCTTTTGTTTTGTGGATGAGGAGAGTTTGGAAATCCCTCTAAGAAAGAAAAAAAAATCCAACAGCAGAATTATTATGGGGCCAGTATATAACTACATATACTTATCTATGTGTCTGTATTCCTTTGATCTTTATGAAAGTAAGATATTTCAATTTATATCAAATAATGCTCACTATCAAAAATATAATAAATATGTTGGCTATCATATTACCAAATCAATCGAAATTTGTATTCTGAATAATAGCTACCATCTGTTGAATACTGTGTCAGAAATTATGGTAAGGAATTCTGTTCATTAGTTCAGTAAAATGTGCCAAGAACAAGAAGTAGGCATCACTGTTCTTTTTTTTTTTATTTTTGTAAGATTAATTACATTATTTAAACACTGTGGTTACAACATTGATCATGATTTAGTTTCAGTCACATAATGTACAAAACCTTTCACCGGTGCACATTTCTCCCCACTAATGTCACCAGTTTCCCTCCCAACCTCCCCCCACCTGCCTTTAGGGCATACATTTTACTTCTCTCTCTCTCTTATTCTCATTCTCTCTCTATTCTTTTCTCTCTCTCCCTCTCTTCCTCTTTCTCTACTACTCTCTATTTCCTTTCCTTTGCCTTTTAGACATTGTGTTTTGCTTTATTTATATAATGAAGAGGGTACAGTACATATCACTTTATCTTCTTTCAGCACCCAGTTCTTGTCCAGAGAAATCATTTCCAACTATCATTATCATAGTGGTCCCTTCTCTACCCTAACTGAACAATTGAACTCCTGGGCTCTTTGTGGCAAGCTTCCTAGCATGGACTGTACCTCTGACCCTTGTCTCTATTATCTTTGAATATTATTTCCATTTTATCTTTTTTTCCTAATCCCACAAATGAGTGTGATTATTCTTTCTATCCCTCTCCCTCTGACTCATTTTATTTAGCATAATACTATAAATAGCCACCAATGTATAAGCAAATTTTATGACTTCATTTTTCCTAACAACTATGTAGTATTCCACTGTGTAAATGTACCACAGTTTTGGGTTTTTTTTTTTTTCATCTATTCATCTGTTCTCAGGCACTTTGTTTTGCTTTTTTTTCTCCAGATTTTTGCTATTTTGAATAGTACTGTGATGAACATAAAAATGCAGAGGGCGGGGGCCTGAGCTATAGTGCAGTGGTAGGGCGTTTGCCTTACACGTGTCTGACCTAGGACAGACGGCGGTTAGATCCCCCAGAGTCCCCCAAGCCAGGAGTGATTTCTGAGCACATAGCCAGGAGTAACCCCTGAGCATCACCGGGTGTGGGACAAAATCAAAAAAAAAAAAAAAAGAATAATGCAGAAGGTGGGCCAGAGCTGTAGCACAGACTTAGGGGCTTTTGCCTTGCACAAGGCTAATCCAAGACAGACACAGGTTTGATCTCCGGTGTCCCATATGGTCCCCCGAGCCAGGAGCGATTCTGAGCGTATAGCCAAGAGTAACCCCTGAACATCACTGCGTGTGGCCCGAAACAAAACAAAACAAAACAAAAATACAGAGGGTTTTTCTGCATTGTGTTTTAGGTGCCTACGGTATATAAAAAGGCGAAGTGATGCTGGATCAAATAGAAGCGCAATTTCTAGGTTTTTGAGGAATTTTCATATTGTTTTCCAGAGATGCTGGACTAGTTGGCATTCCCACCAGTAGTGAATGAGAATCCCTTGTAATGTGTGCCAGTCTCTGTGATGTGAGATGATATCTTCACTTTTATTTTCTTATGAATGTAGATACTTGGACTCTGAGGATGCAAATTTTAAGGTATCAACAGTGGATGATGGGAAAAAGTACAATTTGAGCTACTATATTTCTGAAGCTGAGGCTATATAAAAAGCCACTATGTTAAAGATTGTCTCTCTCCTACCTATGCACCAACTTATTTTGATGCATAAGCCATCCTTCTCTCTCCAAACACGTATAGGAAACCACTCTGCAACACTCAAGTTTTTACAACAGATGTTTCCTACCAGAAGAAAGTATGTGGCACTAGGAATACCCAGATCATCCACAATTCAATGTCACTAGCACCTCCAAATAGTTGTAGAGAATTCTGAAACAATAAGTAATGATTTTAAAAAGAAAATCATCTTAGAGACAGAACAATATAGTAGAGAGAAAAAAGCACCTGCCTAGCACACACAGCTAAACTGAATTCAATTTCCAGCATCCCATATGGTCCCGCTAGCACTGCCAGGAATGATTCCTTAGGTCAGAACCAGGGATAACTCCTGAGTAAAACTAAATGTAACCCCAAAACAAAATATAAATAAATCATCTTTAGCAGAAAGACTCAAAATAATTATGTGATCTTAGACTTCCATCTGCAACAGAATTACTAGCAAGACTTTTTAAAAAAAGGCTGCTGCTTCACCCACCTGGATTTCATTTCTGTGCTTAGTGGAAAACAAATTCATAGAGTATCTGCTCAGTTCAGTACCTACAGTACCTATCTTCCATACAGATCCAGCATAAATTAAAATAAATTCCTGAAATAGAAAGTTGCTAAAAAAAAAATTAGGAAACAGGCTTGTTTCATAAGCATCTGACCTGTGTAATGGCTCAAACTTCATGCTCAGGGTCTTATACTTGCTCTGTAGTCAGTGTTTTTTAATTACTATTGTTATTTAACCTTTATTCTTTTCCTTTTATAAATTAATTTCAGCGAGGCAATGGAGAATTCTCTGGGGTAGCTTGAAGACTTGGCATGTTCCCACCTCCTGGTCCTTACTGTGTTACCTCCATAGGATGACTTTCCAATCCTGGAGCTCCCTGTCTACAAATACCCTAAGCAACTTGGGTTTCCCATTCCAGTTTTCTTCCTTGACTTTCTTCATTTCCTGCTGAGGAAGCTAACAATTATGTTCAGGAAGGAATTACTCCTCTATCTCCACAAGCCCTGGTCACAATGGATCATTTTAGGGCAGCGAAGCAGTAGTGCAGCAGTTGGGCATTTGCTTTGCTGCATGGCTAACACAGGATGGACCGCAATTCTATCCCAAGAGTCCCAGACGGTCCCCCAAGCCTGGAGGGATTTCTGAGCGCATAGCCAGGAGTAACCCCTGAGCATCACCTGGTGCACCCAAGAACCAAAAAGTCGAAAGAGAGAGAGAGAGAGTGAGAGAGAGAGATTATGTCAAATAAAAATATTCTGAAATGTTCACAAATGGAGCTTCAACGAAGCATTTCAGGTTTTATGCAAAATACAATTGAACCTATCATAAGGAAGAGATACTTGAAAACTTAAATAGAACTCACTTCTAATAAGAAAGTCATCATATTTATCTTCCCACTATCATAAAATCATTTTCAAATGTGTTTAAGGATTTCTGTCCAACACCATAATTTTAGTACACTATATATCAGTGTTTCTTAAACAATAAATTCCTATGAATCTTCTAAAATATAGCTTCAGAATCAGTGAGCCTGGAATAGAACCTAATAATCTGCTTGCAAGCTTTCATGTGATTAAGATGACATTGGTAGATTAATATTCACTCCTTCAAACTATGGTTTACAAATATCTAAAAATTGGTTAGAAACTCAGAATTTCTGGGGCCTAGAAAGATAGTATAATAGATGAGGTGCTTGACTTCCTTGCCGCCAGCCCCACTTCTATCTCTTGAACCACATATAGTCCCCTGAGCACAACCAAGTATATCTCCTAAGCCCAGAACCAGGAATAAACCCTGAGAACTCTTGGATATCACCCAACTCCTACCCCTAAAAGAAACTCTTAAGTTTCTGCACATACCCCAGAACTACAAAGAAGATCTACTATTTAACAAGACCTGTGGAAGAATTATAAACACATTGAAGTGTGAGTAGTGTTTTCTTCTCAATTGATTTGGGAGAGGGGGCACACCTGAAAGTGCTCAGGGTTTCTTCCTGGCTCTATGCTCAGGGATAATTATTGGTGGTGCTCAGGGGACCATATGTGGTGCCAGGAATTGAACTTGGTTAGTCAATGCAAACAAGTACCCTAACCATTGTACTATTGCTCCTTCCCTTCAACTTATTTTTTAATGACTGAAACTGATATACAGAAACATTTTAAATATAAATTGAGAATTCAATAAAAGTCAACAATGATATAAGTGAAGTCAGAATCAGATGTATCAGACAGAAAAAAGTGAGTAAAATACTCTAAATAAAAACATTGATATATTTGGGGCCCGGGAGATAGCATGGAGGTAAGGCATTTACCTTTCATGCAAAAGGTCATCGGTTCGAATCCCGGTGCCCCATATGGTCCCCCGTGCCTGCCAGGAGCAATTTCTGAGCATGGAGCCAGGAGTAACCCCTGAGCACTGCCGGGTGTGACCCAAAAAAACCCAAAAAAAAAACATTGATATGTTTATAGAGTTGATATGTTTGGTGAGTTATAAGCAAGTCAGATAATAGAACAAATGTGATATTGGAGATAGACGATGTGTGACTCTGTGTCAGACTCTGAGTTCTTATACATTATTATAAGGAATTTGTGCTGTCAGAGCAATAGTACAGAGTCTTATAAGCTGTCAACACAAGTTCCATCCCTAGCACCATTTCCCTCCCCCCACGCACCACCAGGAGTGATTCCCTCAGTAAAGAGCCAGGAGTAAAGCCTGAGCATTAGCAGGTAAGAATCAAAAATACAAAAATATTTATATATAGCAAAAAAATTATTTTAATTGATACTATCACCTATATATTAAAGTGAGTTCATATTACATTAAAATTCTTTATGACAATTATTTACTATACAGAAAATCACATTATATCTTCAATGATCTGAAGTCATTAGAGTATATAGAAATGCAGGCAGATTTTGGAAAGACTTAGAAGAGAAAGTGATATAGAGTAGGCTTTCTATTTTACAGTTTCTGGGATAAAATCCAAAATTATTCAACAAAAAAGAATTAAGAAATATGACTCAATCTCAGAAATTAAGTATAAACTGATCCTGATTTGAGTCAAATGTTGACTTGAACAAAATATTATCAAATATCTGTTAAACTACCTTCAGTAGTGGGAAATATGCTAATAAAATTAATAGATCTGAAGTCTTTTTATTCCTAGTTTTCAGCTCACACCTGACTGTGCTCAAGGATAATTCCTAACAATCCTCAGGGAACATAAGTAGTACCAAGGATTGATTTGGATTGAATATGTGCAAGGCAATTGCCTTAATCTCTATACTCGCTCTTCAGCCCCTAAACTTCAAAATTCAACAAAGAAATAAAATCTAATTTTAAGAAATAAATATAAAGTTTAGAACTGAGAAAACAATCTGAATTTTAAAATTCTCCAAAAGTAGCAAAATGGAATAGGAAGAAAGCATGAGCAAACAAAACCTTAAAAATGATTTTATTTTTACACCTTTTCTTTCCCATATTTTATTTTTTAGGTATCTGGCTACTTCCAACCCAGGTTTCTTTTCCCTTTATAAAAGACTTAAGCATTTCTTGAAGAACTAAAATGATGGAGATCAACTTCAATATATTGTTATTTGACTGAGAGTCTTTTCATGTAAAATGGCACTGAAAGTATTTTTGTTAGTTATGTCTACTACACACTGAGTTATAAAGCTAAACTTTTGAAATTTCACAGTATTAGATAACAAAGATAAGTTTATTTATAATCATAATTTGGTAGCTGGAGAGATAGTATAGTAGGTAGGGCTCTAGATTTAATCCCAAATTTAGTCCCATGAACACTAGCAGGACTAATTTCTAAACCAGAATTAAGCATTTCTGGGTGTGGTCCAAAAAAGCAAATAAATAAGTACTTTTTATAAACTAATAATTCAGCCCTTTTTCTTTCTCTACTCATTTTGGAATTACTAGGATGTGAAGATTGTTCTACTTGATGTTTTCCCACATAAATTTTTGATATTTTCATAAATTCTTTTTTATCCAAAGGTATTGCTCATTTACTTTTTCTAGTCTATCATCTTAACTACTCTGCCACCACTACAGATTGCTCATATATTTCTTTTTACAAATTTTTTTATGGAAATAATTGATTTATTTAAACAACATGGTTACAAACTTGTTCGTAATTGAGTTTCGGCCATAAAACACATACTCATCTTCACCAGCACAACTTTCCCACCACCAATGTCTCCCATTTCCTTCCTCCCCCAACCCTTGCCTGTCTTCTAGTCATTGTATTTCTCTATATATAATTGTTATAGTAGTTGTTAGCATCGTTATTTCTCTGTTGTTGGGAATCTGGGTTGTTTCCCAATTTTGGCTATTCCAAATAGCGCTGTTATGAACATAGTGCAGATGGCACTCACTATTGTACCTTTTTTTTTTTTTTTTTTTTTTTTTTTTTT
>PVKC010003523.1:0-17823 GCA_004027635.1 Crocidura indochinensis | reverse complement strand
GAATAGTTTAGTTAAACCACTGTAATATTTTAGTCAGATTAGTGGAAGAGACTAAAATGGTGCTGAAGACAACTTTGGGCTCTGTGTTCTGGGAATCAAATGTCAGCTTCCCATATGCAAAGCTTGCACAGTCTGGTGAGCTTTATCTCTGGCTGTACTTAACACTGTATTCTACAATTTCTGTTTGGACTTTTCCCAAATTGTTTCCCATTCTTAATCTTTATCAAAGTCCACTCCCATAGAGCTCCTCATGTCAGTGAATATCATTAAGACCGTTACTTTGAAGTCTTTATCAGATAGTTTGCAAACATGTCAAGAGTTGTTTTCAAGCTGCTATGTTTTGATATAAATATATATATTTTGATCTATGAGTGTGTGATTATTTTCTCCATCTTCTCATTGTATTTGGAACTCTACACAGCCAGGGTAGGTTTGGAGTCAGAAGTCTATGTTTGAGTGGACCTGTATTATAAACGTATTTATTATGGGTGCGACGTCCTACTGTGATTCCAAGTTCAAGGAAGCTTGGAAAGCAACTGGGAGTTTATGGTCATGAGTTTCCCTGCAGTACCAGCAACAGTACCAGCTGCAGTACCAAAGTTAGTCTGAGGAATTAGAGAGGTACAATTGTGAATGCCCAGCCCTTTTGTGTTACCAGATTTGAGTATACATGGGCAGAAAAAAAAGGGAATGAAATTGTAAACACCTTGGAACATCTGTGTATCAAGTTCAGGAAGGTTTGGTCAGGATATCAAATGAGGGGATCAAAATTATGTGTGCCTAGCAGCACTTTATGCTTTCAATTTGGGTGGGCTTGGGCAAAAGTCAGGGGTTTAAGATCATAAGTGCCCAAAAGCTACTAAGCACCCATGATCACACAAACCTGATAATGGCTAGAAAATCCATGCCAGGTGGGATTAAGAAGACTAGAGGGCCTTAGTCTCAGATGGTATCACTTTCTCCCCACGTATGTCAGGGAGCAGAGTTGGACTAATTTTAAGGCAATTGGGTAGCACAGAAGGCCATGCAGATTTTACACTAGCTGACTGTGCTCAGGGGGATATACAGGACAATTCTTTCAGCAGGGCTTCAACATCTCTCTAGCAATAAGATATGAAGTAATGGGGCCATGGTCATAGTACAGAGGTGCTTGTCTTGCATGTATCTTACGTGCAAGTTCAATTTCTGGCATTCCATATGGTTCCCGAGTGCAGAGCCAGGAATAAGAGCACTGCTGGATATGCCCCCCCCAATATTGGGGGGTTGTGCCACACCCAGTGTCTCTAAGGGGTTACTCCTGGCTATGTGCTCAGAAATCGCTCCTGGCTTGGGGGACCATATGGGACACTGAGGGATCCAACTGAGGTCTGTCCTAAGCTAGCGCAAGCAAGGCAGATGCCTGGCCACTTGTGCCACCACTACGGCCCCCAGCCCCAATATTCTTTTAAAAGAGATGTGAATTTTCAGGGCTCAGCTAATTGCTAGGAGTAGGCTGAGCTGTTTTCAGGAATTTGTCCTCATATTCTGTAACTATGAAGAATGTAATTTAATTGGGTATCCACCAGCATTGGCATTAGCAAGGTTGAGGTCAACAAGATATCCCCTGATAGCAGTTCTGACCCCTAATAGCCTATGGGAACTTTCTTGCTCCCTATTGCAGAGTAAAGTTCAATATCTTAGAAACCTCTTAGGCAGCTGGGATAAAGTGGTATTATATCTGCCTTGCAGGTATAAGTACAGTTCACTTCCAGTTGCCACCTTTCAAATTCAATTCTTTGTACAATCTTTCCAACCTAATATACTGTTGATGGCATTGCTATTGTTGAATAGCACCTCACTAAAGACCAAGGTCACCAGAGCATACACTGAAACTAAGCTGTGCAACTCCAGACAGCACCACATCTAAAGTGTATGAGCATCATACATCAAATGTGTAATCCACAGTTACTGCTGCAGCAACAGCAAAAACAACAAAGGGAAAAGGTGGGAGGGAGAGAAAAATCTTTTCCCAATTGCAGCTTGTTGCCCCCATAGTACTGCTTCGTTTTTAGCAAGGGTGTCTCTCAATCTCCAGACTATCTGAGCTGTTCATTCATCTACTGCTGTGGAAGCTTCTTCAGAGAGTTTCAGGTAAGTTTCTGCATAGATTAATTCAAGTTCTGGTACAGACTTACTAATGATAGCAGGAGAAAGGAAAAACAGATTCTCCCAATGTGTTCATTTGGCTCCATCTCTACTATCTTTAACATGTAAATCATATCCTGCTTCTGTTTTCTCTATTCTCCAAATGACTTCTGCCGAATTTAATATGTAAGAAATATATTTAAACTTCAGTTTATTCTTCATCCAGACACATCCAATTAATCCCAGCATAGTACAATTTCTGATGTTTTTAGACTTAGATTTTTTAAACTTTCATTGTAACAAAAACATTTTTATACAGACAGGGATTCACTCAGCAGTCCTTGGGGATGCTGGAGACTATTCTGGGGATGCTCAGACTGACATTGGTGAGTCTGATATCTGATGTTCAATCCTGCAGTGCTTGTGGGTCACCATTTTATACCCAGAAGTTCTACATGTAAACTGTAGATTAACTCAGGGTACAACACAAATTAGTCCTGTGTTCTATCACTTGCACAGTCTCCCTGTCACTTGACCACTGTTGTTATGTTTTTATTTTCTGAAAGCATCTGCAATTATTCACAGACATAATAACAAAAAAACTCAACTGAAGAACAGTCAAATTATAACAATTCACTATTAAATTAGTGGGGATTAATATACTTCTGCTTCTTGCTCTTGGAAGGAAAATAACAGAATGGTTAGTAGCGCACAGAAAATGTCTGATTGAAATTCTACTTATGCCTTCTAAATGTTATGACCTAGGGAAAATTATTTAATTTCTCCATAATTTCCTTCCTTCATTTAAGACAAGTCTAAGATGGAACTATAGTTCACTAGTAGAATACTTGCTTTACATGTGAGAGGTTCTGGGTTTGATTTTCAAACTTTAAAAAAATTAAAAAAATAAAAGTTATAATAACAGTACTTACCTCATAAAGTTTTATGAGAATTAAATAAAGTAGCAAAGATCTTGGGCCCAACCTTTACACACATATAAATTCTACAAACATACCTAAATGAAAACAAAAAATTAACTAAAACTTACATAATAATTTTGCAGACCTTTCACATTTCTATAATTTACCCTAATTAAGTCTATTCATTACAGAGAAGAGATCTTATCTAAAGTGCTATCATCATAGTTATTACAGCAATTAACACGAATTGAGAACCAAGATGAATGTGGGGCAGCAGTAATGGCCTCCAAAGTCCCTCAAAAGTGAGACTCTAAGTCTATCTTTCTATTTCATTATCAAAGGAAGAAAATTCAAAATATGGCTCCAACTCCCTTATACACCAGTGAAAACCAAATTATTTTACTTTAACTCTCAGAAACTGCTGCTTTCTGAATGGTTGCATATCTATCTAAACAGACATGGTAGTGTACAAAATGTTTAAATGGTATGTTCAGCAATTAAATTCCACTCAGTAAAGCTGGCTAATATCAGTCTAATAAAGTGCAATATATAAACATCATTTTTCCACTTAAATAAAAACCTAAGGGGAAACCCACATAACAAAGACTCAGATTTCAACACCCTTTCTCCACCCAAGATATTGAAGATAGAATTAAATATATTGCAAGATGTGTGCTTTTCTTACAAGCTTTTCAGATGCCTAAACTATAAAGCCACTGGCAGTTTCCCTTGTGCTCTATCAATTATTTCTTTGTTTTGCCTGGATGGTGCTTGTAAACTCTTCAAGGTGTGCTCCTGGGCAGTTAATGCACATTTGCGTTTTTTCCTTCTGATTCACACTTGGCTATATCTGCAACAAAACTAAATTGCAGCAAATAAAATGACCAAAAAAAATCTGACATTTAGATATTAAAAGCACATGGCAATGGGTCTGCTTACCTTGGATTAAAACCTATTAACATGCCAGCATATTTCTCTCCATGAGATTCATTTCTGACTTGCATGTGGTGACTTGCAGAGTGCTTCATTACAGCTCAGGGGCACAACTGATGCCATACAAGCCATTAAAAATGAGTTGATGAGAGTACAAATATAAAAAAGAGAAAAAAAAAACCTTTGTAGACAAGGGCCAATTTGTTTCGAAGGCGATGCACTGTAAGACCATTCACAAAGCGAACCGTATTATCTCAGATTCAAGCTATGCCGTCTTCTCTCCTATTTTTAAATACCAAATAGAGAGAGCTGGGAGAGTCCTTTCTTTGTGACAGCTGCTTTGGTTTCTGCCCTTATTTTCTGCCATTATAGCTCCAGTTAAGCTGCATGAACAGCCCTGTGGGTTTGGGGGTGGGTTTTTTTTTTTTTTTTTTTGAATTGGCTAAAAATTTCTAAATCTTTATCTGGCTGAGATCCTTCGGAGACTCATCTTATTCTTTGAGCCTCAGTTTCTTTTTATTTGAAAGTGTTCCAATATCAAGCTTTCTGGTTTCTGAAGTGAGAGAGAGCTAGTTAATATGGTTTTAAGTTAAAATTAGTAAACAGAACACAAAGAAGTTTTTGCTGATGTCATTAAAATAGGCAAATTTACTATTTGACATCTCAATATGCCACCATATTTTTCCTTAATTGGTTATAATTTTGTTTTTTATCAATACTATTACACATTTACACTAGATTTTCTGTCTTTTCTCTTGACATCTTGGAATAAATAATTCTTTTGGGGGAAGTAATTTCCAGTGTGTTGCAAATTGTTTCATAAAAATTATGACCTTTACCTATTAGGTGGCAGCATCTACCTCCTATTCAAATGACTAAAAATATTATTGACAACTGTCAAATATCATGGGTGGGGTTGGGGTCTGGGGAGGATAAACGTTTGCTTTGAAGTTAATTAAGCTAATACTGTCACTACTTAAGAATAGCTAGAATAACTTTGCTATAAAGCTATAGTAACCAACCTGATCAGTTCAGGAACATATCACAATTTGTATATGCAAGTATTACCTAACCCTGAAATCTAATAATAAGCACAAACTTCAAGAATGAGGCTGAGGCTATCAGAAAAAAAATAGAAGGGGTTGAGGGAATAAAAAGGAGGCTTGTAAGGACTCCTTAGAACTTCACATTTTCATCTATCAGGTAATGTACAAATGCCTCCCCCACTTCAAGTCCCAAAACGAAAGAAAATAAGTACTAGGGTAAAATGAACATGATCAGAGAGAATATTGGAAAAGGGAAGAGACAAGTTTATCATATGGCAGTTCATAACTAAATTAAAAAGCAGGAGAAATAATATATAGAAAAAAATTACAAAGCCAGGAAAGTGATAGATGTCTCATATAGTGAAGAGAATATAATCTGTTGCCACCACAAAGGAAAACTATATAAAGAGTACCCCCCAAAAATTGGAACTATAATTTGCTTCATAAAATATACTTCTACCAATTTATTTGAAGAATACAGAAAGCGCTAATTCAAAAGGATATGAGCATGTCTATATACTTTGATGCTCAGTTCACAATAGCCTAGCTGTAGAAATAACTAAATTGCTCATCAGTGGATAAGGAAAATGAGTGTGATGTATTTTCACTACTCTGCTATTAAAACAAACTTGTGAAATTTGCAATGTCCAACAATGTGGATAGATTTTAAGAAGATTATGCTAAGTAAAATAATCCAAAGAAACACAAGCATTGTATTATTTTACTAAAACATGAAAGATAAAATTTAAAAAAAGGCAAATCCTTAGATTCTAACGACATTGTGGTACTATCACCAGAGAAAGGGGATAGGATGGATTTAATGTGAGATACATGAAGTGTGAAGTTGGACGCAGTGTTGGAAACAAGGGCACAGAGATAGCATGGAGGTATGGTGTTTGCCTTACATGCAGAAGGTCGTTGGTTTGAATCCCGGCATCCTATATGGTCTCTCAAGCCTGCCAAGAGCAATTTCTGAGCACAGAGCCAGGAGTAACCCCTGAGCACTGCTGGGGTGACCCAAAAAATAAAATAAAAAATAAAACAAGAGAAGAGACAGTGTTGAAAACAAACGTTCAACTACAGAAAAAAAGACACTAAAATAAACTTGCAAAGTTGTTACTAATATTAATTCTATTTAACAGATTAGAAGTGGAAGCAGAGAACAGTTCAATCACATAATATAAATTAAACTGGCATAAACAGAACCTACCTTCTTATTATTATTCTGCTGTGTCTTCTTGAGTTTTTAATTTGTTTGTTTGTTTGGGGTTTTTTTGCCACATCCTGCTGTTCTCAGGACTTACTCCTGACTCTGCCTATTCCTAGATAGTGGGTTTATGGAACACCATATATGGTGCTAGTGACTGAACCAAGGTTAAACATATGCAGGACAAGCACCTTACCTGTTATATAATCTCTCTGGTCCCAGAACCACATTTTTAGAAATAATTCTGTAATGTTTCTCAGAAGGACTATGTAACCATACCACTAAATAGACTACTCTTAGCTATTGGGAAATCTAAGAAGGATCTCTAGAACAGCTGAAATTTGTTTTTGACTTAGAAAAATCACTTTTGAATTTATAAAATAGGGCAGAGGGTATGTAGGGGAGGAGGATATTTCAGTGAAGTAAATAATACAGTATGAAGTTTGAAAGACGGAAAACTATGAAGCACGGGCAATGTATTTTATCCTAGATCCTTTCATTGATCTTTATTTAGAGGAAGTTATATTTCAAATACAGTCCTTTGTCTTAATCTGCCCTGTATTCTCTAAATTAGTGACTGGTTTCCTACCTGATACCTACAAGAATTCAGGACATTTTAAGTTTCTCTTTCTCATTTCTATCACTCATCCTCAGTACCAACATTCATCCAAAGTCCTCTGCTCCAAGTCCATTTTATGGCCTCAGTGTGAACTCAGGACTCCCCACAGTTATTGTGTAGTGCAGACTCCTACCTTAAGTATTCATCTTCACCCTTTAATCTGTTGAATATCTTTTAAAACTGCAACCTCGTCCAGGATCTCCCACGCCACTTACAAGTTAAGCCCAAATTTCTTATTGAGAAAGAAAAATTTTGTGATTGAGCCTCTGCAAGCCACATCTTTTCTCTCATAGATTACCTATATTCTAGACACACTGAACTATTTTCTAGTGGTTATAAGCATTCTACAGATACATTGTCCTCTGAAAATACTTCACCATCCACCTTTCAACACCTCTACCACCAAATCAACTTTGAAAGTTCCTGTTCAATAGAACTTGCCTATTTTCTTTCTCTGGAGTCTTCTAGGGTGGTTCAAAAAATTAGGTATTATTTCCAGATTACCATGGCACATTATTTATGTGTCTGTTTTCCTATTCTGTTTTCATATTGAAATTTTTTTGTTCGTTTGTGCTGCACCCAGTGATGCAGGGGTTACTCCTGGCTATGCGCTCAGAAATCACTCCTCGCTTGGGGGGACCATATGGAACACCAGGGGATAGAACCGCAGTCTGTTCTAGGCTAGCACGGGCAAGACAGACACCTTATCACTTTTGCCATCACTCCATACCCCTGTATAGAAATTATTTTTATCTGTTTCATTATTTACATGAACATACCTTCTACACAGGCAAGAATTTTGAGATTCACTCTTACCTGTATTTCCCAGAGCATGCTCATTTTTTGTGAATGAGTGATTTATGGACTCAGAATTTCTAATATTACATATAAAAAACCATTTTTAAGGTTCAGGGGACCATCTGGGATGCTGGGATTTGAATAACCATCCTTTTGCATGCAAGGCAAATGCCTAACCTCTATGCTATCTCTCTGGCCCCTCATTTTAATATTAAAAAAAAACTGAAGAATCCATACTGCAGAAAAAGATAATAAACTACAAAAGAGAGGGAGATGATACACTCAATTTATCCAAGGGGTAATGAGTTCTTAAAAACCAGTAAAGAAGGGGCTGAGGCAATAGTGCAGGGGTAGGGCCTTGCACGTGACTGATCCAGGTTTGATCTCAGTTCGATCCCCTGGCGTATCATATGGTCCCCCAAACCAGGAGTGATTTCTGAGTGTATAGCCAGGAGTAACTCCTGAGAGTCACCGGGTGTGGCCCAAAAAACAAAAAGAAAAAAAATAAAGAAAAATAAAACAGTAAAGATAACTTCACCTCAAAGAACTACATTATAACAAAATTATGTGACACAAATTCTATTTATGATTTAAAAACACATCTATATACTGGTCAATTTTTTTATATTTGTCAATTCTATAGCATACATTATTTTCCCAGTAATTTTCCTATGGCATCTTTTTTTTTTGTCTCTTCTCTGATTAATTTAATCCTTTTACCCACACCCTCCACTGAATAGTGACAGTGTTGCCAGTTCCTCTGTTTTATTTTCTTTGGTTTTCATGAGATGATTTTGCTTGAATGATGATCCCCAATTCTCTGTTTCACACAGAAACTGCCCCTATACTGCATTGTCTTGTATATACTTTCATTCTTGTAACACTTTTCTATAGTCATGATTTATTTATTAATCATCGTCTCTTATTCACTTTACCTTTGTTTTCATAGTGCCTACCATTCTATAGGCATGCAATCTGACTGGTGAACAGAATAATCTTTTACAGAAGGAATATCAATTGACCACATAGGAGGGAAATAGAATTTAGCAGAGACTGCAAATTTACAAGGAGGGATGTCATTTTGTAAAGGCCACATATCAGGCTTCTTTTAAATTCTGAACAAGGAGGGACTCCATTTTGTAAAGACCACATGTTGTGAGTCATATGTTAGGCTTTTTTCTGTTTTCATTAAGACTGCCCCAAGCTACTTGGCCATACTAGGTAGCATATCTGAAAAGGACACAGGGGAGCAGTAGGTAGGTACCCTAGACAACAGCCAATCTTTTTTGTTTTGTTTTGTCTTGTTTTTGTTTTTTGAGCCACACCTAGTGACTCTCAGGGGCTACTCCTGGTAATGCGCTCAAAATCGCTCTTAGCTTGGGGGACCATATGGGATGCCTGGGATCGCTGTGGTCAGTCCCTTGAACATGGTCACCTTCTCTGGGAGACAGCTCTGGTATGGGGCTGTGGCTGATGGATTAAAGTTTTTATTTAACTTAAATTAAAAAATTATTATGTAATAATTTAAGATGGCAGATCACACTCATCAAACTGCTCTTATTTTCAGTCAATAATGTATATATATATATATATATATATATATATATAATGTTCAGCTCCTGGATATCACCTTTTCGTTTGATAGGGGAAAAGAATAAGACTAGAGACCTGAAGATCTTTAAAGATCTTCTTCCTTCCACTAGAATAATAAGTTTGGACTCTCATCATTCTCCATGTTGGCTGAATTGTTAATGATAAATCCATGCGAATTGAAAAGATTATCTTAATCAGGGGCTGAAGTGATGGTGCAGCCATAGGGCGTCTGCCTTGCACGCCGCTGACCCAGGAAGGACCATGGTTTGATCCCCCGGCATCTCAGATGCTCCCCCAAACCAGGAACAATTTCTGAGCGCATAGCCAGGACTAGCCCCTGAGCGTCACCAGGTGTGGCCCCAAAAATAAAAAATATATATTATCCTAATAATTTGGGAAATCCCAGTCCTCAGTATATAACCATGGAATATGTACTAGACAATGAAAGACATGTTTTTCAGAGACAGCCAGATGGACTAGAGATTTTCTTTACTCAGAGTTGATGTTTCTTAATCTATAAACCAAGGTATATGAAGATTATGCAAATTATAAATGTTCTCTCTATTCTACCTTCTTCAATTCTGATTACTTTGTTTAACATAGTAACTTAAAATATTTATTCAAATCTTATAGACTGTTTGAAATATCACTGGACACATTTTGTGGTTCCAACCATGTGTCAAACACTATTCTAAGTACTGACTGCCTCGTAAAGCAGTAAACACATTTCAAATTTTATTTCTAATTTCATGGAGTTAATATTCTGGAGGGTGATGCAGATAATGAGCAAGAAAATAATACATATAAAAACTGTGAAAAACACCACTAAGGCAGAAGTAATGGAAATAGACAAGAGCTACCTTATAAATACTATGGCCAGTAGAATGTTATGAGGAAATCCCAGTGCATTCAGATCAATAATACTTCCTTATCCAAGTCAATTTGATCAAAGGCATCTGAATCATAATGAATAAAATAAAAAATTACATATTAAATAAAATAAAAAATATATATTACATAAAATGTATGTAATATAATTAATGAATAAATAAGATAAGGAATAATTTCCTTAAAACCTTCTAAAAAGTATATACATCAAAGTAATTATTAAAATATAAATGTTCTGTAATGACCATTATCTAACAAGTTTTTCTTTTATAATCACTTAGGAGATTAAGTAAACTGGAAACAATCATTAATTAGAAAAAAATCATTGAGATGTTAAATTAAACTCTGGTAACTATAGAAGAAATGTATTACTTACCAAAGATTTACCTAAAGTACCAAAGACCTGACAATGTATTTTACTTTCTTTTGCCCTAAATGCTCTTTACCCACTGGGATATTATATGTTGACATCCAACATCTGTTGTTCATTTTCGAACACTAATCCCTGTGGTGTGTCCTTTGGGTGATCAAGCTTACTCGAAAGCTCTCTATAAAATATTCAAGAAGATTGGAACTCTCCTATATTTCCATTGACATTTTTACCCCTGCTTTGATTTCAACTTTTTTTTGCTTCCTTTCTACTATTTACTTCTTCAGTTTTGCCTGTTCTTTGCTTTTGTTCGTGACCCACAGCCTTCGTCATTTGTTTTCAAACCTATAAAATGTAAGCAATTGTTTTGGGGATAAAAGCCTTTTTATAAACAATACTTCATCATAAAATAAAAATTATTTAAATGTCAGATCTATTCTGATAGTCAAGACATAGTTCTTATGTTCAGGTCTTATCAAAAGTTATACTTCAGGGGCTGGACCAATAGCACAATAGAGAGGTCATTTGCCTTGCATGCAGCCAGTCTGAGTTCAGTCCCCAGCATCCCATGTTGTCTCCCAACCTCCAGGAGTGATGTCTAAGTGCTGACCTAGGTGATGCTAGTATGGCCCATAAATAAAACAAAATTAATGTTATACCTCAAAGGCCTGTTATAAACTCCTTTTTAGGTGTTAAAAATCGCTCCCCCATCACTGCCTTTTAAAATTTGAAATTTCTATCAAGAATAATAAAAATAATTGTGCTTATATTTATACTTGCCCTATGTTCTTCAATTTGAAGCCTAAAAACAACCTTTAAATAAGTTAAACCCGGGGCCGGGTGGTGGTGCTAAGAGGTAAGGTGCCTGCCTTGCCTGCACTAGCCTTGGATGGACTGCGGTTGGATCCTCCGGTGTCCCATACGGTCCCCCAAGCCAGGAGCGACTTCTGAGCGCATAGCCAGGGGTAACCCCTGAGCATCACTGGGTGTGGCCTAAAAACCAAAAAAAAAAAATTAAACCCTACAACCACTTTTTTTTTTGCAGATATGTTATTCTGCGTAACAATAAGGTATGTTAATTTGCCAAAATATGCAGTAAAATTTGCGTCAAAACTAAAATAAAAAATGTCTTCATGAACTGTGTCTATTATACTCTCTTCACCACTGATTGTAACAGTTCCACACCCCATCTTCCAATTTGCTTTGAAGTGACTAACAAATATGAAAGATCTGTCTCTTTATTTTAGGTCAATAATAATGCAGAATTGTTAACCAAGACATTGTTAACCAAGCCTGCAAAAAAATTGTTTCATTGGGAAGTATTAGGATGCTTAACATCCTAATCTTTCCAGATGTTAAGAAAAGTTTCCTTTATTCAAAAAGTCAATAAATTGGTAAATATAACTGACTCTGAAATTAGCAGGCAATTTTGAAATAGTTTGTAAGAATAAAATCATGAAGAAGTAGTACTGTTTTTACCTAAATATTTTCTATTTCTCAATCCTCATGTTTTCCGAATCTCTGAAACCAAGAAATACGCCTTGAATAATTTGTCCCTGTGCCGTTTTTGGCAAATTAGCTTTGTCTGAAAATTCTGACTTGTTAAGAAATTGAGTATAAATATTCCATCTTTTGCTTTGAATAAACAGAACAGAGCTTAAACCAAACTTGAGTCTATGGACTCTGTCTCCTACAGCCACTCTCTCCACTCTCTTCATTCACCTTTCAAGAGACCCCAGAAGATTCCTTAGTGCAGTGCTTCTCAATTATTTTCTGCCATGCCTCCCTAGGAAGAAGAAAACATATTTCGCTCCTCCCGCGTGACTGTAAATAGTATCTTTATTTAAAAATTTTTTAACCTGCAAAACAAAAGTATATAAAATAATATGAGCTGATTTTTTAATCATTGATGATGTCTGGATTAATGACTACAATGAGCATGTTTTGCAATGCATAGCTTTTCTTTTTTTTTTTTTTTTTTTTTTTTTTTTTTTTTTTTTTTTTTTTTTTTTTTTTTTTTTTTTTTTTTTTTTTTTTTTTTGGTTTTTGGGCCACACCCGGTGACGCTCAGGGGTTATTCCTGGCTACGCGCTCAGGAGCTGCTCCTGGTTTGGGGGACCATATGGGAAACCGGGGGAGCGAACCGCAGTCCATCCTAGGCTCGCGCAGGCAAGGCAGGCACCTTACCTTCAACGCCACCACCCGGCCCCAATGCATAGCTTTTCGAAGCAAGGTTTGAAGCAGGACACAGCAACTCTCAGCTCCAGAAACATACAGAGACATAAACACAGGGCTTAGCTTATTATGACAGTGTTTGCCTAAGAGCTTCCTGCCCTCCCCCTCGGCCCCAGAAGCATTGCCTTACTGTCAGGACAAACAGTTCGTGACACCTCCATTTGCTTCCCAGTCAGCTTCTAAGAGAGCAAGTTTAAAAAATATACCTGTTTTTGCACTGTAGTTTACAGTGCTGTTGCTGATAGGATTTCATAAATAGCATTTTTTATAAATTAAAAAATCAATTTATCTTTTAATGCCTCAAAGATGTGTTTCCCCATTGTCTTGGTTAAAGTAAAGAGGACCTGGCTATTAAGTAAATTGGGAAAGGAAAGCATATGGAATTGCTAATTTATTCTCTATTACTTTGTTGCTTTTCAGTGGTGATGTGGAAGAAATGAATAAATTATAATTTTAAAGCCCTAAAGGAAAGGAAATTAAAAAGGAGTTAAAAGTTCTTTTGTAAGTAGGAAACCTGAGGCAAGTAGAGGTGACTTAACTTGACCTAAATTAGATTGACCTGGATCAGATGAACAGACATAGGATTTGAATGACTTGTGCCTTTCAGTCCATCATACGAATTCCTGAGCTCCCAGTTAGTTATTTAGATCGTAGAGCAAGTGGTCTACATCTAATCAGAATACCTTTGAAGATATGCTAGATAGCATAGAGATTTTGATTAACTCATTGGTCAGAGAACCAGTGATTTTGAAGGTTTAGGAAGGATTGCATTTAATTTTTACAGTGTAAGAAATACACCTAAGGTGAAAAGCAAAATATTTTCCTAGCAATTTGTTCATAGGAGAGGTTTCCTTAGTAGAAAATACTTGAATCTACACAAATATTCTTCATAAGGAATATTTATATATCTAGGTAATCTTTCAGAAAGGTTCTAAGAAAAGTGAGTAATAATTATTAGATAAAGAACATTTGAATCCACATAAATGTTAAATTTGAGTAATCTTTAAAATGTCAACTGAAGTTATGCCTCAATTAATTTTTATGATGCATCTCCTTTTTTCCTGAATGCCTTATGGATAGACAACCAAGGTTTTTCAGTGCCCTGGTGCCTGTGAGTATAGGATTCTCTAAGCTTCCTTTCTTACAGATTTCATTTTTTCGTGCTGCCCTCTCAGCAGAGTACAGGCTGCTTTGAGAAGATTCTGCAATAGTAGACAGCTTTGAAAAGCCCCTCCCTCTGGTAGTCAGAGCCTTTCAAATTCGGTGCCTTCCTATGGCTCAGTGCCTTTTTACACAGAGGATTATGTAGCATGGGGGGTGGGGGGGAGTTTGGTGGAGGGGAGTGGACACTGGTAAAAGAATTGCTGTTGAAACAATGTATGACTAAAACCCAATCATGAATACCTTTGTAAACCCACAGTAATTAAATTAAAAAAAAGGGTTTAAAAAAATAAACTGGAACAGAAAGAAGTGGGAATGGGAAAGAACCTGAGACAATGGTGAAGGGTGGCTAAAAATAGCATGGCTTAAACTCAACTTTGAATAACTTTGTAAATCCCAGTGTCTTAAAAAAATATATAAATTAAAAAAAATAAGCTGAGGCACATTAAGTTTCTTGGGTTCATTTTAGCAAATTTTTATTAAAACAGAAGAAACTAGGAATGTTTTTCACATAAAAGCAAAAGGAAGATTCTAACACAAAGAAAGAAAACTATGTGATTGGCTTTCCATTAACGCCTACTTAATGATCATTAACTCTTTAAAATTTTGACTTCATGACCTTAAAAAATTTACAGACTTTGATTTGGATTTGTTACCTAGGCCAACAAAGGCATAAGAACTACTTGAGTCAAATGGCCTCCAAGTTTAATTAAAGTAACATGAAGGAAACATTTATGTCTCTATAGGAAGAAAAGGAAAATAGAATAATCACTAATAGCTCCATTAAAATGGGTTTGTGAATCAGAAAAAATATGATCATATTAATATTTCTTCATAATGCTCAACCAAAAATTAGATAGTGTTTCCAATTGAAAGATAATTTGTTTTGTTTCTTTTCCAAGAGAAGAAGAAGCAGCAATTCGATAAGTCAGGGGAACTTATTCAAACGAAAAAAAAAGGAGGGTCTTTCCACCTTCATGTGTACAGTGATGCCTGCTTATGAAACACTTTCCTACAGTCCACCCAGAAGGAAGTGCTATCTCAGGGTCTGTTGGAGCTGTTAGATTCTGGTTTCCTTCTTAATGTGGAAAACCTATGTTTCTCATTATATTCCCAAATTTGGCATGAACTAACAGTTAGTAACACATTGCAAAAGAGTTCTTTAGATCAGTGTGGCAACCCCTAAAATATATTTGGCTCAGTCCACAATACCTCCAACAATCTTTGCCAGCAATACCTAAAGATCTGCTTCAAGCAAGGCCTTCTCCAAATTCAGCTTTTTTTGCAGTGCCTCCCAGCTTCTGTGCCTTGCAAATTTCATTCCATTTGCATGTTGAAGCCTTCTCCCAGATTATTAATCAAGATGTGAAATTAGATAAAACCTAATTTGCAGTCCCTTGGCTATAAATGCTCAAAGCTAGGCTCATTAAACCTATCTGTCAACAATGGATTACACCAGCCTGAGGTCCCAAATTGATTGGAAGTCAGGGGAAAAGTGTAAGGCATTTGGTTGCACAATATATTCGAGAAAAGGAGCTCCTTTTAAATGATGGGCAATTAAATTTGTTTAGAGTTAACTATAGGTTAGATAGCTTCATAGATCCTTTTCTCTGTTTATTAATGGCAGACTAAGAAATGGAGGAACATATGTAGAGTTTGGAAAATAGTAATTCGTACACTATGTGTGAGAAGTTGAAAATCATTGTGAATGGGAGTAAAGCAATATACCATGTTGAAAGCTAACCTAGTGATTCCTTGCATGGATTTAAACATTATTTCCTATGTCAAATAGGAAAGAGAAAAATGTTGAATTCTGTTAAATTGTTTATAGTCACATTTTACTATGATTTTTATCTATCATCTTGTCATTAGGATCCTCACAACCACAATCCCCATCATGATATACTTTGCATTTACATTGTGCTTTTCAAGTTCAAAGCACACAGCAAACACATCAGGCAATTAATCACTAGGAAGAATCTGTTTTGGGTAGAATACTTTCCAGCAATTGCATTCCTTACATGTCCCTGGAGATTCTACTCCACAGGAATGATTCTGGCTTACAATTTCATGTCACATGTTAGCATTTGTCAGATTTCAAATATACGTTTTCACCTATCAAACTTAGAGTCTTAGTTTTGGGATCAAAGGAAAGCAATTTTACTATTCTTTTAATATTAAAAGTTACTTCTTTCCATTTAGGAATTTCTAGGTAGTATTCACATGTTTTATACATCTAAGAGGGATAAAGGGGGTAAGGGGGAGAGAAAAATGGAAACAGTAAAACTATTAATTGTTTTTCAGTGAGAAAGTGAGAAATAGGAAAAATAATTAAATCAGAGGAGATTTATAATGGAAAACAGATGTGGATCTGAAAAAGATTCAAAATAACAAAAGGGCTCCAGACATCTTCCCAGAATATGTTTTAGTATGTAAACACTTAACAGCACATTGATTAGGACATAATTGTTCAATTTCAAAACTTCACCTGTGTTCTTAAAAGGCCTTACTTTTTATTCTTTGAAGTAAAAGTGGAAAAAGAGTGCTCCTCACATATGAGCTATTTATTAACAATTATTTGTGATGGACAGTGAAACCAGGCATATCTGTTTCACTTTTCTATCCTTATAGTTTTCATATTCCTCCAATTCCCATGCCCCCGTGCTGTTCTATTTGAATTTCCAATGCAGCAGAGGAAATGGCTTCTAAAATATTAAAATCCTGTTTTCATTGACTTTATGCTTTGTGACCACATTTCTATTCAGATCAGGTTGCACAGCTTTTAACTTTTCCAAGTCTAAATTTAAAGTTAACGCAACTTCATGGTACCCTTTAAATGATTAGCTCCTATAACAAGGGAGAAAATGTTTGGAAACTTCAGAAAGAAAATAAGATGATGTAACTCTTATTTTCCTTAATTTTCATTCTCTTTCAGATAACTTGAAACTATTTCAAGCTACAACTAAAATTTAAACAGACTCAGTTGCAGAAAGATATCATCCTGGGAAAGTGTCCAAGAAACAAATCTTCCTGTATTCACTTTGCATAGAAAATTGTCTCAGCCACATGCCCATTCCTCATCCCAGGATTTTCTTTTTTGCTGTTTCAATCTTGTTGTTCCTAAATCCTAATTCTACATAGAAATCCTCTTCATTTTGTCTAATTCTAAATATTTATCACTCATTCTCTCAAACTTAAATGCATTAGTCTAGAAAAATAAAGTTCACCATTACTTTCAAGAAAATCAGATTTTAAAGATCCAGTTCAATCTCTCAAGAGAAATTCTCCAGAAATTTAATTGGAGTTTCAGAAGTAAAGCTTCTGCAGATCTGCATTTACACTTCCCTCAGTAACAACTTTCATTATAATATTTTAGTTCTATCAATATTTGCATAGTCTATTATAATTCATAAAGCATTTACATTAATTTCACAAAATAATTGGCAGATTTTATTTCGTCTTTATTTTAAAATGAGGAAAGTTCATCAGAGAAATTACATAAGACATAAAGCTAATCTGTGAAATATTATGGGCTCCAATCAAGTACTGTCATTCCAATTGTTTTTTTTTCCCCTACACTCTGCATCTTCCTATCGTTTTATAACCTAAAATGAAGGAAAGTTATTCTCTGAAATTTTTGCTTCCTTGGCTCCTCTCTTTCAACCCAAGAACTTTGAATGAGCCAAAAAATGTTTGAAGAATTCATTTAGACTGTAATCTCACATGTTCCTTGCTTACATGAAGTGAGATTCCAGAGGAGGAGATCTTTCTCCCAAGAATTCTTAATGGGTCCAGAAGTCACTCCCAGTGCTTCTCAGCTATTTGGCCTTCCAGTTAATTTTAGAGCCAGGAGGAACAATGCTTACTTTTAATTTAATCAAGGGTTCCCCTGTGGCCATCCAGGCTTCAGTTAGTGGTGCTGGTGGTGG
>PVKC010003522.1:23454-38878 GCA_004027635.1 Crocidura indochinensis | reverse complement strand
TGAAAATTGCAGATATATGAATATTGAGCATAGGATCAATAGTCTCATGAATTTACCAACTGCTTATTCAAAATTTATTTGGGTACCTTCTTAAATATACAGAATTTTTTGTTTTATGATTGTCACATTCTTTTTGTGGAAAAGATAGCAAACCAGTAGCTTAATTTCAATAATAAAATATGCTTAAATTATAATTTATTTATCATCACCCTGTTATTTTTTGTATATATGCTCGGAAACATATACACATGATTCACAGAAGTATGATTGATGAATGTTTGATTCTCACTATCTCAAATATGAATTAAATATGAAACATCAAGGAACTAAACATCTATTTTATGATTCTTACATGTAATTTTTTCCTTTCCTTCTATTTCTTATTTTGTTCAGTCTTTTATAGATATATTATTTTACATAAATGTTGAAAATTAAATGAATATAATATAATTGGTTTTTTTTGTGTGTGTGTGTGTGTGTGTTTTGGGTCACACCCGGCAGTGCTCAGGGGTTACTCCTGGCTCCATGCTCAGAAATTGCTCCTGGCAGGCACGGGGGACCATATGGGGCACCGGGATTCGAACCGATGACCTTTTGCATGAAAGGCAAATGCGTTACCTCCATGCTATCTCCCGGGCCCCAATTGTTTGTTTTTCAATCATTGTGTAGTGTCTTGAATTTTGTTTCTTTTCTATATATTTCTTATATTTGTGCAGAGACATATGCACAAGTTAAAGTAACTTCCTTAATAAGATCTGAAGACTTAGCTAAACGTTTCTGATAGAAAGCAATAAACCCTTTTGGCATTAATTCTCCCTAAAAATAAAATACTTCTGCACTATAGAGAAAGCTATGAAATATGAATGACAGGAGGCAAACAACTTCATTTATTCGTGCTGTATGATTTATGGTATAAGGATGACAGCATGGGGGAGGTGAAGAATGGTGAGTACTTCTGTGTTTGATGCTAATTTTACAGCACTACAGAAAAAGAAAGCATTGCACCGTATTTTGGATCTCTAAGTGAATTTATTTAAAGATGGTCCATTAGTTCATGTCACCATGGAGAACTAGTAAGTTATGAGTGTTTTTGCAGAAAGGCTTGGAAAAAATTCCCAAGAATTGTGGATTCATAGAAAACTATCCTGAAAAATTATTACAGTTTGCTTCCCAGTTACTAAGTGATGATTTATAACTTTAACATAGAGCCAAGATATTTTCATTAACAGGTTACTTAACCATTTTTTGTAAATACTTTTCTCTTCCATTCTTTAATGCCAAGAGAAGTCATAAACTCCATGGAAATAAGGAGATAATTTCAAGCTGAATCAGAGAGCTAAATTTTTTCTTTACAGAAACAAACAGAATATGTAAATGAATTTCTCTGACTATAAAAGAAAGGGAGGAAAAGTCACCTACAAAATTTGAGGAGACGATTCCCTACTATTCTTTGACATATAACCCTTAGCTTAAAAATATTTTAAAAAAAGCACAAAATTACATTAAGTTATTTTAAGAAGACAGATTCTAAGATTTATTTTGATGGTTAATTATAAAAATATGAAGAACTCCTGGTATCTTTGTTCCTTCTTTAATTCATTGAAATACTTATTTTGTATAAAAACAAGTCATTACATCTGAAAACGGAGTACAATGGTCAGAGTTTTAGCTTGTCTAGAGCCTAGAAAGGTTTGCTCCCTGGCATTCCATAGAATACCACAACTCCAATCAGGAATTATTGCTTGACTCTGAACCAAGAATCAACCCTAAACAAATATTTTCTCTCCCAAATAATAACACAAACTAAAGTTTCCATTTGTTATGCTTGAATTAAATGAATGCAGTATTCTAAAAAACATAGCTTTAGAGAGAAAAGTATCATGTAATCTTACATAGTGGATGACAAATAAAGAAAATTCAAATTCGGAAAACAATTTTAAGGTTTCAGGGGTCAGGTGTATATGTAAAGTGTGTGAAAAGTACAATCTTTTTCTTAAAAGATGAAAAAATGTGAGGGACAGATATATGTCAGGAAAAATGTTATACCAAGTGTTATATGCAGTTAATAATATGTTCATTTGAAATTACTAATATGAAAGACATACAAGTTTTCATCACAATAAAAGGGGAAATATGTATGTTCAGTTAAACATTTCCAGTTAATTGAGGACTGTTATTTTTGTCAAGGATCATCACGCAACTGATAATGTACGGGTCTAGAGATATCTTGTCTTCTTGAATTACCATGGATTGTTGGCATTAAGCACAACAGTAAGGAATCATTGGGTAATACTCGATTTCAGATTCTTTATACGACCTTAGCTTAGTTTTCTGACTATTCCCTGCTTCCATAATGATGAATGGCACTTCAATACTCCCTTGTGAAAAACTAATCTGGCCCATGTTTTTATGGATAGTTCTGTGTTATTTTATATTGCTTGTCTCTTGAAATTTATGACCTAACTTCACTCATGTTCAAAAAGTCATAGAATATTCACCCCCTTTTGTGCACTCAAATTTACTTGTGTATAAATAATAACCACGTGCCATTTAAAATAAATTTTAAATTAATTATTTAGCATTACTTCATTACCTTTCCAGGTGACATGTTTACAGCTTGAAAGAAGCCATCTGGAGTTAGGGTTTAGTTCAAGAAATGGCTGCATCTAGGATTCCATTATAGTATCAGAGATAATATTCTGAATATTATTTTTTGAACTTTATTATTTGGTATACTCATGTTGTCATATGATATACTTTGCTTCGTAGCTGATAAATATTTTCACTATGTAATATGAATTACAGTCACATTTTCATATTTTAATGCACATAAATAATAAGATTATTTTCTTAACACAATTGACTGTTCGATCAAATTTATTTCTCTCTCTTTGACAATATTTTAAGCTCCCATATTCCTGCTTATATTTTCCCTTTTATCACTAATGATCCCTTTTCTATTTTTTTAGCTGATTTCTTCCTGTCCCCTTTAGTACTGAAACAGCTTTGGTTTTCTCCTGTCTGTCTACACCCACACAGAGAATGATCCAATCCAAGTTCAGAGTTTTAAACACCATATGTTGACAACTCCCAAATATATATCTCCAACTCAGATCTCCCCATATCTAATCTCTTATACCCAACTGTCTTCTTGTCATGTGATCTACTTGGATACCTAATAAACAGCTTAAATCTACATGACCAAAATGATCTCTCAGACCTTCTATTTCCAGGTTTTACTATGTCTACTTAGAAACTTCATGTTTTCATTTATTCAAAAAAAGTCCAAAAATTCAGTACAGCATTTATTTCTTTCACATTGTATATTTAATATGCTGGGATATCCTGTTGAAGTTATTGTCAACCTAAATGTAGAAATTACCAATACTCAGTGACTACACAGTAATCCTCCTAATGCTACTAGTAGTATATTATACCTAATTATTGCATTGGTTTTAAGACTGATCAACTTCTAGCGTTCCCAAATACTGGTTTTAGCAGTAACCATCATCAACATAAAAATAAGTCATGGCAAGTCACTCATTATTCAAAGCCTCTCTGATGCCCTTTTACTTCAGAAGACATTCCAGGTAGACTGTGTGCAAAGCACTGCCTTATTATTTCTCTGCCCCCTTGCATTATTTTTAAGAAAAAATATAAATCATCCTATACATTCATCTATATTAAAATATGTTGGTCAGTTTTTCACTGAGAAGGGAAATATTGGTAGTACTTAATTTTCTTTGCTTTGTATGTGACTGTAATTGTGTGGTTTCTATTGCCCTTGATGCGTTGGAATCAGATATTTTAGATTTTAAGATTTTTATTGTTCTAAGATTCTAAGATAGCAGAGACATAAGACAAACATTACCTTTGCATGATGCTATTTTGTTCATCTAATATTTATGCACATTACTCTTTAAAATCTTAAGTGTTCTACTTTATAACCCTAAGTGAATTTAAAAGTACACATTGATATGAACAAGCTTAGATAAACTAGTAAACTACCCATGTTCTACGTGTTTCTTATAATGTTGCCATCAGAAAACTAGGGCTTCTCAATACCCAGGGAAACTCTTTATAAATGTAAAAATGATGTACAATCATGTAGATAGATATTATTGACAAAAGGGTAAAAAAATCAGAAGGATAATATGAGGATCTTATTGAAGAAAAAAGTTATATCCATTTCTATGAATTGTATTTCCTTTTAACTTAATTTTCCAACTTCTTGTAACATAAGGATCCATGATATATAAAAAGACAAGAAAACTTATCAAATTTATTTTAAAATATTATTCTAATGTATCCAATAAGTGCAAGCTTTAAACATGAATGACTAAGTTGCCTAAAAAAATTAAATAAGTAAACATTTTCTGAAGTGTCTATTACCTTTTCATAAATACCAGATTACTTTCCTATTTTATCTGATAAGATGATTTTTAAAAATTTCTTAGAACTCAAGAGATAGTAAAGATTGAAAGGCACTGGGCTAGAAAGGATCTGACCGAATCCATATGATTTAGATCCCTTAAGCCCAAAAGGAATGATCCCTTAGCACAAAGCCAGGGATGAGCCCTGAGCATCACTACTTTTGCCTTCCCAAACTGAAAACAAAACCAAAATACTCTAAATTTATATATTTGATATGAGGAGAAAACTTTAATTTCTTATAGTTGGAGAAATGGTAACGTGTAGGATCCAGTAGTTTTATGCGTAACACTGAATTTTGTTTTTCTTTTTGTTTTTTGGGTCACACCCAGCAGTGCTCAGGGGTTACTCCTGGCTCCATGCTTAGAAATTGCTCCTGGCAGGCACGGGGGACCATATGGGGCACCGGGATTCCAACCGATGACCTTTTGCATGAAAGACAAACGCCTTACCTCCATGCTATCTCCCGGGCCCCGTTAGAAGACATTTTTATTGGTTAGTGGACTTTTCAATTGTCCTCACAGGGTAGATGAGGAAAAAGAGTTGGTTTCTTTTAAAAACACATTAACCACCTGGGGTCAAGGCTAGGATGAGTTTCCCTCATTATCTAATTATTTTTCAAAGACCATACATTCTAGTACCATTGTATAAGGGGAGTGTTAGAATGTAAATATGTAGATTTTGCAGATACAAGTAGAGATAGACTGGATATAACTTAAGTGGGAAGTGAGTCAGTAATTAGTTTTGAATATTGATAAAATTAATTGTTATGTCAGCATGTACTTTGGTTTGGTCACATTAATAAAGCTCACTCTAAAACTTAGAATCAGTGATTTATAAGTGAATGCATTAACACAGTTAATAAGAATAAATCGTAGAAGTAACAATCTGGGAAATGTTTGAGGCTGACAATCAAAAAGTCCAATGAATTTTGACTAGAGCACTCATAGGGTTTAAAAAGTGGTGTTAAGGTATTCTGAGGGGCCAGAGAGATAGCACCGCGATAGGCATTTGCCTTGCACACAGCCAAACCAGGACGACGTGATTCGAATCCTGCCATCCCATATGATCCGCTGAGCCTGCCAGGAACAATTTCTGAGTGCAGAGCTAGGAGTAACCCTTGAGCATAGCCAGGTGTGATCCAAAACAAAACAAAACAACAAAGAAATTTTGAGACTCAAAACATGCAAGATCACTAAGACCTGATGTGTACTCTTACAAATTTATTTAAGAAATGACTGCTTTACCTAAACAACTGTTTGATTGGGACTGCAGCCAAGATAATAGGAGTAGGTAAATATCAGGCAGATGTATTTTTCAATGGCCAGCAATCAGGAATCAGAACTGAATGGGGAATATAGCAGGTACTAAGACATAGATCCACCTTCTATTGTTTATCTGTCCATCAAATATCTGCCAGCAGTGGTTTTCATCATGATAGTATTTGTGCTAATGGCTTCAGTTCTCGTAAGCAATTGCCTAGAAAGGGAATCTATGAAATATATTTCCATCTTTACCAAGCAGATATGCACGCAACATCCAGTCAACTTCCTGTAACCCTGACACCCTGCCACAACTCTTTAAATTAGATTTAACTTCTATAGGTAGAACATAGAATGGATGGATGCAGAGGGATGTTGTAGTAGCTTATAAGGTCTGTCTTGAAAGCATATGGTCAATAACTCAGAGCATAGTGACCCACATGTATCAAGAATGATTTTGGTGACTCTTGTTTGAGCCTGGTAGTTCTGCTGTTTGTATTCCTAGAACTTCAAGGCATTTCTGGTATCACCACATCCAAGCAGCATAAAAATCAGTAAAATATTTTGCAGTCTGAACAATAAAAACATGTGTAAGTGTAAGTGCTCAGCTAGTAAGTGTAATCCCCACACAGCATATCTGTGAACAAGGCAGCAAAGCTACTGAACAGTACATCTAGAATGTGTGTCCCTCAACAGGAAAAAGGGTGACCCTTATGCAAGTAACAAAACTTTATGGGGTGTGACTCTTGGAAGCACAAGGAAGGTGCTTTGACTGTCTGATCCCTAAAATATGATGTGCAAGCCTTAGCATGTGTCACAGAAAAATGTGGGCACACATTTACCTTCATAATAATGGATATTTTGCATGACTAAAGTACTGTTGACTGTTGGCATTTTTATATTTATGTAAGTTACAAAATACTTTCTAACAGGGCAGCAGGCTAGAGGGATGTATTAGTCTTGGCATTTTAAAATATAGTCTGCATGCATTTGAAACAAATTATTTGTGTTCCTATGTTGCGGTCATATTATTTTCATTTAATAAATATTTTAGTATTCAATAGTATGCCAGAAATGCCCTAGGGAATATGCATATGGCAAGTTAGAAAATAAAAGCCATATCCCATGGTATTTTATATTTTATTATTCTTATACTCTTTCATTTTCCATAGGCACACACATGAAATTAAAGTACTGTTGCATTAGTGCAAAATAATTTCAGAAAAGGAATTGAAGAAAATTAGTGTAGTAGTTCTAGAGTAGCCACTATCCTGATGTTTCCATGGAAATAATAAAAACAGGGAGAAAGGCATTCAAATGCATGGGCTACCAAGTCCTTGGTCACGTGGAATTCTTGTGATATAATTTCGGCAATTTATTTAAGCAGAAAACCTACAGTTTCTTTACTTTGTCTTTGACCAATAACTTGTGTGTCTATACAAATATCCACAAGAGTTTTTGTCATTTTACATGGGTTTTCTGTAACCTAGAGGAAAAGATCTATTGGAATCCAATTGAGTTATCAAGAAGAACAAGAAGAACATGCTGGGGGAGTATAATTAGAGGGTTAAGCTGACATTATTAATGTACTTATGTATGTATTTATATATTTATTATTTTAAATACTTTAAAATTATTTAAATGCCACATAGAGAATCATTTAGATAATTTTTTTGAAAAGGCAAACACTATACATTTGTTTTGCAGACTTTCCAACCATTGACCAATAGCTCACACTCTCTTCCTGGGAATACATGAAGTGTTCGATCTCCAAAAATATTGACATTGAATATTGACCATGAATTAATTTACCAGTGGATTTTGACCAACAGGGGCAGTACATTTTTTGCAGAAAAAGTAAAATGTAAAATGTAAGGTATGTTATTCTCCTGTTATACCACTGCTAGACCATCCAGCAATTAATGGAAATTGAGCTAATTTAAAAATGAATGATGAGGGGCCAGAGTGGTGGTACAGTGGTAGGCATTTGCCTTGCACATGCTAACCTAGGACGAACAGCAGTTCAATCCCCCAGTGTCCCATATGGTCCCGAAATACAGGAGCGATTTCTTAGTGCATAACCAGGTGTAAACTCTGAGTGTCACCGGGTGTGGCCCCAAAACAAAACAAAACAAAATGAATGATGAGTTATTATTTTGCCCTGGCGATTCGTAGGGCCATAGTTGGCTTTGTATGAGTGATACATAAATATATTTACAGAAAGGATGGTAATAGGACAACTATGTTAGTGAAAGTCTATATCATGGTTAAAGGAGGCTTATGTAATTCCCTTGAAAGCAATAGGTTACTGGTGAAATAGTTATTAAAAATAATTAAATTCAAACAGGTAATGGCAATGAATGACCACTGATTAATTTTGTTTTTTACTAGAAATATTATTTTCCTTCATCTTGCTTTGCTTCAAAAAACGTTTATTTGTCATTTTACTATTAACATTGGAATATGTTGAAATAAAGTTCAAACAACTCTTAAAAGAATGATGGGGTATATTTTATTTTATTGATGCTTTACACCTGTCACTGTTCTTTTAAGTTTTCAGCAATTTATAAACATAATGCACATTTGATATCTATTTTTTAATATCCTGCCTGTTCATAAACTATATAGAATTAGTCTCAGAATTTGTGAAAAAGCAATAATTAAATGTTTATTCTGAGTAGAATAGAAAGGTCTATAATAATAGTAATAAAATAAAATGGTTATTAGATTAACATTGAATTTAATGCTAAAACAGCTGTGAAGTTTAACAACAGATTGACAAGTTCTTACAAGAGAAATCTTCAAGATTATTTTATTCAACACTATTTTCCTAAGAATACAAACTTTATTAAGATATTTTGTAGTTTTTCATGTGATAGTTAATGCTTTTACATTTGATGAAATATTATTTCCCAATCTCCCCTTTTATTCTTCTATATTTTAACTCTGAAATATAATTTGCTAATTACTTTAATCGCTCATTTATTTCTAATTATTTTATGATAATATCACCACAATTGAAAACAACTTTTTAGTTTAATCTCCACCAAATGCACTAATAGCTAATGGCATAATAGCATTCATGCAACATTGTAGGGCCATATTTTTTTCAGTTCTATATAGTATAACTTTTTCCTCTAGATCTATTTGTATGCAGATATATATTATTTCAGAGTATTTTTATTTGTAAATCTGTTATATAGTTTTATTTATACAGTAAATGTATATTGTCTTAATTATTCTTATATATGCAGCCATTATCTGTGGAAAACATTCGAGTTTTGCAGTTACTCATTGTACACTGGAACTAAATTGGTGAACAAGATGGACCTTCCATCTGCCTTAACTCTTTCCCTTTCTTCCTTCCCTCATGCAAAATGACTCATTCTTGTTTTTTTAAAAAAGGAAGGATATGTACTATATAAAAGTGTGAAAAAAATTTAGTTAAATTTATACATACTTATATATCTATATATAGTTGAGAGAAATTGAGGATTTTTTCTTTATAATTTATTTATTTTGACTGATGGGCCACATCTAGCAGTGCTCAGAAGTTATTCTGGCTCTGTGAACAGAGTTCATTTCTGGAGACACTCAGGAGATATATAAAATACTGGAGATGGAATCTAGGTCTTCAGGTCAGCCACTTGCAAGGTAAATGATGTACCTACTATTGTATTGCTCAGGCCCAATTGAGATTATTTTCAATGACATAACTAACCAATAATAAATTTGTAGTTTCTTTATATTTTATCTACTGAGTTAATGACTTCTTGAAAAAGGAAAATAATCTAATTTGTTCAAATGTATGTTGAATTTTCTTTCTTTTTTTTTTTTTGATGTAGGAGGACCATATATTGTGCTATAATCTACTGCACTGAAGGATTTTCCTGACTTAGTGCTCATTTCTATATCCTCTTGGTCTGTGGAGAATAATACCAGGCAGGGAGCATGTACCTAGGGTCAGAAATATGTAAAACATATGCCTTAACATAACCTTCTTAAATGTATTTCTTATATCATTGGGAATAAGTCTGAGAAGGGGACTTTTAAACTACACCTGTTTTTAAAATCATGGTGAAAGAGTACATCATTTTATAATAAATGTGCTCATTATAATTAACATGCTTAATTACTGTGTACCTAGGAGAATTCTACTTGGAAACAGTTTTGTTAAGGTCCAGGTCAAACTCATTACACACTTGGATTTTCACTGCAAATATCCTGTTGATCTTACCTATAATCTTTATGAATTAGCAGTTTCATTTTCCCATTGTGGTATTTTAATAACACCACTCTGGCTTTTAAACAAAGAACCTGGAAAAGAGAGAGAGAAGGAGGAGAGAGACAGACAGAGACAGAGTGACCAGGGAGAGAGAGAAAAAGAGAGTGACCAGAGAGAGGAGAGACCAGAGAGAGAGAGACAGTAAGAGAGAGAGAGAAACCATTCCTCTAACTCCACAGCAATATTTCTTGTCACACTATTGAGGTGACTTAACTATGGGGTGACTAATTTGTCAATCATAAAGTACAACAGACACAGCAAAATTACTTTGTTCTGCTGTGGAAGGTCAAGGATTATGAACTGAAACATCTGATAGTCATTCTGTCATTCTGGCCAGCCCTTCTCGTGGGGCAATTGCAAGAGCAGAGTTAATGGAGGTTCACATTCTTCAGTTCAATACCAAACAAAGAGAACAATTTCATGTCTTGTAGGGAACAATTATTTTCAATGGAAATTTATTTCTTGATTCTTTCTGGTATTTAAAAATCAGGTTTTACAGCACTGATTCCTATGTTATAAAAATTGTGATTGTTGCAAAGCAGCAATGTACTTTCTGCACATCACGTTGTGCTTGATTTAATCAAATAATTACTAAGACATTTTTCATTATGACTATCACCAAAAAAGGGAGAGAAAAACAACCTAACTTGACATGTATTTCATTGAAAGATACATTTTCACAGAAAGCACTTTATAATTTTTATTATTAATCAAATATATTATGATTTTCTGTTACCACATTTAAAAATAATATTCATATTTATTTACCATCTATGATTTTTGAAGGCTGGAAGAGATTGTTGAGAAAATTTTGGGTCATCCTTAGATTTGTTGCTGATATCTTGGTTCAATACTCAGAAATCAGTCCTGGTGACATCCTGAGCATACTAGGAGTGATTCCTGAGCACAGGGACAGAAGTAATCCCTGAGCACCATTGGGTGTGGTCCAATACCACCCCATAAATAAAATATTAGAAAATGTCAATAATATTAAAGATGTTATTTCAATGAGAAAGAATTATTAACATAAATTGGATGACACTATTTTCTTCTGTTAAACACTCACTGACCAGAGCATTTGTGAGTAACAATTATTTGTTTTATTGTATCCCCAAACAATAATAGTCCTTTAGTTTCCTGAAATGCTACATACTTGTCATGGATTTAAATGTTTTGGTAGCATAGTACAATGGATAGGGGCTTATCTGGTTTATTGCCTATCTGGGTTTGATTCCTGGCATCACAAGAGACTGTGGCTCCAAAACAACAAAACTAAATTCAAAAAATGAATAAATATAAAAATCTAAAATACCACAGAATGAAGAAAATAAATACAATTAGTATATTCTGTTATAACAGCATATATTTTCATTTCATAATTTGTTCCTAATAGATATTATTTATTTGTAATATCATTTGTGATATCTATCATTGATATTACAGTAACGTAACAATTCTATGATTCTTTGTTGTTGTATTTCCTATTTTCTTTCCTATAAAAATGGCTCCTTTAGAAAAATGACTCCTTTAATAACAGTACTAATTGTACATATGCTAAGTAATCTCAAATGAACAGCTAAAGCCCTGACGAATTCCTTTAACTTCAGACTTACTGATCTAGAAAAAGAAAATTGTGACCCAAGATGCAAATGAGCTGTTTCCCATTAGGACAAATATTCGTTAAAAATGTAAAATGATTAGTTAATGTAGAGCTCTGATGATAGTACTTTGAAAAAGGTGTGATTTAGGCCGCACCCATTTTGGTCATAACTGCTATGGCTCTGAGTCAGAAGTCACTCCTGGTGGTGCTTGGGAGATCATAAGTGGCACAGGGGACTGATTCAAGGTCAGCTGCAATAATGAGCTGAGCTATATAATGTATTCATTTTCAGTATGAAAGCATCAATTCTTAGAGATAAAAATTTAGTGACAAGTTTACACAACTATTAAATGCAACAGCAGAACACAATTTTTGAGAGGCCAAAAGTCACCTGCTTTGTAATGACCAAAATGATACAGGTTTTCACTGAGGTCTATATTAAAATCTTCCTCCATGTCATGCAAATATGTAGGCTGTAGGCCTCCTAGATCATGTCCTCTTCTGATGCCCCAGCTACTCATTCCTCAAGAATGAGTATCAAGGGATCAAGGGATTTGGGTGCCAGGCTTAAAAGTCCGAGTCTGAAATCCACCAATGATGTACATCTGGTATATTGTTTATATTCATTGACTTCTAGAAAATATAAATTATATAAGTCCTCCCATAAGAATACTTATGGATTTATCAAATAGTTTTTAAATGAATTGATCCAGAAAAGAAAATATTCACACATGCAAATATCAGATTTACATTCCACCATCTTAACCAATGCCTCAAATAACAGTGTTTACTTATATATTCAAATGTGATATTATTCTGTCTAGCAAGAACTATTTTTCTCTGTACATGAAAATATCCTTACTATTTTTTAGCACAGCACATGTTGAGATCATGACTTTCATCCAAGACAGTAGCAAAATGAATGATTCTTCCTTGGATCAGCTATCTAGTTTGTTAGATATAGCATGAATTTGTATAAATATCCTTCCACCTTACAACATACATTGTTTTTTATTTATTTACTTATTTTGTCCCCTCTGTGTATAGCTTACTGCATACTCTTGAGTACTGTGTACTGTGTACATGGCTTAATATGTAATATTATACAAAGCATGAAAGTGAAATTTCTAGGGACAATGAATAGATTTTACTTCCTGGTTCTAAAATCCTTAGCATATTATTTTTTGTACCTGTACCTCTATAGCTTAATTGATAAATTAAGATGAACAAATTGTAGTGCTTTTAAGAAGAATATAAATTTGCTAAATAAAAAATACAGATGTATATTCTAAAATTATACATAGTCAAATGAATTATTTTGCATTAATATTAAATGCTTTTATTTTAGTTTTTGGGCCACACCCAGCAGTATTAAGGGTTACTCCTGGCTCTGAGCTTAGAAATTGCTCCTGGAAGGTTTGGGGGACTATATGGAATGACCATGTGCAATGCACACACCCTGCCACTGTACTAACACTCTGGCCCATAATATTGAATACTTTTAACTGAGATTTATTTCACATAAAATTATCTGGATTACATTTTAAAATTATTTTTAAAAAGAAAAAACGTCAAAAATTCTGTTTTTATCCAAAATTATATAATAATAATTTAATTGTTTTTATTCATTTTAGCTTTTTTCTCTTGCTTTGTGATATTGCAAAGAAATATTTTAATTTTCTTATTAAATATCTGTGTTTTGACTCATTGGTTTAAACTTTTCTATGGAGTTTTAAATTATTTTAAATATCTTGATACTTTATTTTTTGCCTTTTTCATAGTTTAGTCTCATTTACCTAGGGATATATTTTATATATTTTTTAAATTCTGTACAGTTTTGTCTACTTTGTTTCATATTAATGGTTGTTTCCTTATAGTGAATGTCTGTATGTGTGTGTGAGACTTTACTTAATTATTTATATTATATGTAAAAAAATTCTGAGCCCTGCTGTAGAATAGCTTTTTGTTTTGACAAAGGCATTTGTCATTTCTTTTCTATATACTTAATAGAGCCCTTAATCCCATATGACTTTCAACACATTCTAATAGACATATTTTTAAACCAGCAGCTTCTTATGCGTTCAAAAATATAAAGATTATCTCTGAATTCCTAATTTTATGGGTTTATTGCTGCATAAACAGTTACTCACACCAAATCTGATCCTTGCTGAGCTAGGTTAATTTCAGTTCACTTTTCTCTAAAAGCCTATTTTCCAATCAAGCCTAGGTTCTCAGGCAGAACCTCTTTGCTGCTTGTCTCTTTAAACCTATAAACAAACACCAGGCTCCAGCTCACCTGATTCAGCAATGCCATCAGAGTTGTATACCTGATTTGATTTTCTGCTTGCATACCTCATAGCACTTGGCCTTTGATTATTTTTACTTCCTTTTTTACAATCCACTGATTCATTTTTGAAAGATTGTTGATCAAAACTTTAAAAGATACTCTTCTGAAGTCAGAATTCCTTAGTTGCTTTGCAGCTAGAAATAGTTGATAAAAATGGGCTTGCAACTAACTTGTCTCTCACTATCCACATGCTATTTTCCTCAAGTCAGTAAAGCACACAGATATGTCTTATAGCCCTTTCTGCTTCTTCTCTGCTGAGCTGGCTGCCAAACATCTAAGACTGCAAAGGCTCCAGGACCCACCCTCAGTAAGATGTCCCCAAGCAATGCACGTGCGGCCAGTCCTGCCTGGTGATTGGGAGCCCAGAGACTTTTAAAGACGCCAGACATGTGGTCTGCCCCTTTCTGCTTCTTCTCTGCTGAGCTGGCCGCCAAACGTCTAAGACTGCAAAGGCTCCAGGACCCACCCTCAGTATGATGTCCCCACCCAACGCACATGGGGCCAATTCTGTCTGGTGATTGGGAGCCCAGAGACTTTGTGTGTGTGTGTGTGTGTGTGGTTTTTGGGTCACACCAGGCAGTGCTCAGGGGTTACTCCTGGCTCCATGCTCAGAAATTGCTCCTGGCAGCCATGGGGAGCATACAGGGCACCGGGATTCGAACCGATGACCTTTTGCATGAAAGGCAAATACGTTACCTCCATGCTATCTCCCGGGCCTCGCCCAGAGACTTTTAAAGACGCCAGCCATGTGCTCTGCCCCTTTCTGCTTCTTCTCTGCTGAACTGGTCACCAAACATCTAAGACTGCATATGCTCCAGGACCCACATCCAAAAAGCATGGCTGCTGCGCTTTGCTCCGCGGCCACGCTCACCATATAAACCTTGAATTCCATTTCAGCACATTGTAAGAAGCAACCTAAAAGCTTTACCAATGGAGTAATTTGCAGTAATACCCTATATTTACAGAAATCACAATGGCCCCTCTTATGCCTCAGGCTTCCCCTCCCCCACTGCACTCCACGGGGGAGATACATTGGGCGGAGGGCGGGCAGACATCTGGGTTCCAGTTTCCTCTTGGATTCAGGACACCAGGTCTTGCCAGGTATAGGGTTTGGGGAGGCCCCATACCAGAGCCTTTCCCTCTAGTCTGGGAATGCTGGGAGGCTTGGCAGGCCCCCAGCTGTCCCTGTCTTGTTCCCCTGACTCCAGGCCTTTCCTGGGTGCCAGTTCAGATGACCAGAAGTGGGTTCAAGTGGACTCTTGGTGGGCCCCAGGCTTCCCCTCTCCCTCCACACTCCAGGGGGGAGATGCATCGGGAGGAGGGAGGGCAGACATCTGGCTTCCAGTTTCCTCTTGGATTCTGGAGACCAGCTCTTGCCAGGTATAGGGTTTGGGGAGGCCCCATACCGGAGCCTGTCTCCCTAGTCTGGGGATTGCTGGGAGGCTTGGCAGGTCCCCAGTCATCCTTGTCTTGTTCCCCTGAGTCCAGGCCTTTCCTGG
>PVKC010003522.1:0-23354 GCA_004027635.1 Crocidura indochinensis | reverse complement strand
AGAGGTGTTCAGGTGGACTCTTAGTGGGCCCCAGGCTTCCCCTCTCCCTCCGCACTCCAGGAGTGAGATGTATCGGGAGTAGGACGGGTAGACATCTGGCTTCCAGCTTCCTCTTGGATTCAGGAGACCAGCTTTTGCCAGGTATGGGGTTTTGGGTGGCCCCATACTGCAGCCCTTCTTCCTGGTCTGGGGAGTGCTGGAAGGCTTGGCAGGCCACCAGTCATCCTTGTTTTGTTCCCCTGACTCCAGGCCATCCCTGGGTGCCAGTCTACGTGGACTGTATAGGGGTCAACAGGCTTTTCACCTACCTCTCGAGTTATGAATGCAGTTAGAGAAATAACACTGAAAACTATCATAGCAATGTGAATGAATGAGGGAACAAAAAGCCTGTATTGAGTCCAGGTGTGGGTGGGGTGGGGAGGAGGGAATCTGGGAAATTGGTGGTGGGAATTCTGCACTGGTGAAGGGGGGTGTTCTTTACAACTACAATTATATTTGTAATCATGGTGTTTAAATAAAGATAATTAATAAAAAAGATATGACTTATAATATGTTTCTTACAGTATATTGTTACCCATGAACCAAGAACCCAATACATGTAATAATTGTTATCCATGAATTGTAGTTCCTTGAGCATATTTTAGAATCAATATTAAGACATTTAGAAGATTTTACTTAGTTATTCTCCATAGTTAGACTCTGAAAAGGAACAAAATTACACTCGCGTGACATTTACCATTGTGATAATATTGATATGTTTCAGTGCTTACATGATATTGTTGTTTTGGAGGAGACTTATAAGCAATGCACAGGATGACTTGGGCTAACTCCTAGTGATAATTGGCCAATAATGCTAGAGGTTCTGTGCTTAGGGATGCACAGCTTCTCAGGGCCTGTCTATAGTGATAGGAATTTTATAGAATGTGTTCCTGAGCACATGTTTCTAACATATCCATGTTTCTAAGAATTCAAGAATAGTATCATTGATTTTAATCAGTGTTTCCTGAAATGAGAAATTAATAACTTCATGTACAATTGTGAAAAAATGTTAAATTGTTTTTCTCAAGAAGGCAGATTCCAAGTAAATGTTTGAGTTTTTTATATTTGAAAACTGGCCATAGGAAATAGTAAATTTGGGAACCTCTGTGTGATATTCTATAACATTTATAAAAAATATTATATTTTACTTAAACAATATCATTGCTGACCACAGGGATATAGAACAGGAGGTATGTTGCTTACCTTGCACATGGATGACTCTAGTTAAATCCCTGCCACATCATATTTTCAAGGAACTACCAGGATTATATGCCTGAGCACTACTAAAAGAAAGCTCTGAGATCTACTGGTTGTGCTCCTCAATTTAAAAATATATATATAAAATAAAATAAAACATTCCATTTTTTTGTTCCTTTTTATTCTACCATCTGGAATATAAACAACTAGTTTGCTCCATAGTCACCATTCTCCAACCCACATGCTGATTCTGACTCCACCACAAATGTGTGCATACAGACATGTTCACAATCATCTAAATCTTAAGATTTCGCAGACTGAAGCAGAGCTGACAATAGAAAAAAGTTTTATGGAGATTAAAGGATAGTATAGAAGAATGAATAAAACGTGACAATGAGTTGCAGAGAGTCTTTACTATCAAATATACAGTGGAACCAAATGATCATTTAGTAAGATTATAGAAGAAGACAAAATTTTACAGTAAATCAGAACTGACTAGATTAGTAAGACTGTGACAGATGCCAGATCTGAACTTGGCACTGGGTTTAAATGTGTCTTTATAGTGTATCTTAAAGACTCACTAGGGAAGTATTGTCTACTCTAATTGAAAATGTAATGTTGCAAGGAACACACTACAATTGGCAAAAGGTCTTTGATTTTGGTCTAGCTCCCTGATATTTAAAAGGCATTGTTGAATACATGCCACGCTTTGCTGCAATTTGATTTTTATGTTCTATTTTTAAGTACAACCCACATACTATGCAATCCCTCCACTTTTTATTCTTCAATACATTTCACTTTCCATGGTCCACAAAATCTATTTCAGGGTTTACTTGGAACATAACTAACTGCAAGCATGCAATGAATTTAAGATGAACAACCTAAATTCAGGAATAGCAAATGTTTGCTTGATGGTTGCATTTAAACAAAATTAATACTAGGCAATACTGTTTTACACTTATGGGATTCATGCTTAATACAGTGTTAAAGATAGGTTAAAAAGATTTGTAGATATCCTTTAAGTTTATGAAGGCTATGTAACATAAAGGTATGCATAACATTGATTCTGGGTTTTCTGATTAGTTCATTGCAACCCTAATGGGTCATTAACAGTCAATGGAATTTTCAAAGAAAATTTTCTGAAAAAAAATTAATAACATTATGCTATATAGCTAAAACTGTGTAAGCACATTAGGTTAATTTGACACGATTTTCTTATTTTGTTTTCTATTTTTGTTTGTTTTGGGGCCACATTCAGTGACATTCAGAGGTTACTCCTAACTTTGCACTCAGAATTTAATATTGGAAGGCTCAGGGATCATATGGCATGCTGGGAATCAAACTAAGGTCATCTGTATACAAGGCAAATGCCCTCCCCTCTATATCTCTGTATTTTTTTTAATAAAAGTTTTAGGTATCCACCTACCTTGTATATAATCAACTCCCCTTGCACCACAAATATCCCAACACACTTACAAGGGTTTTTCTGTGCACAGAGTCAAGAGCATTCCAGAACACTAATGAATGTGACTGAAAACCTCTTAAAGATTAAACTATAAAATTAGAAATAAAAATTTAGGCAACGGTATCTGTCATAGTTCAGTATAATTTTATTTTTTAACTTTTATTAGTATTCAGTTTGCTCAGTTGCATATTTTTTTAAAAATAAAGAGGTAATATTTGTGTTTCTTTCTTTATGTTTATAACTTATAAATGTAATTATAAAATATGATGATGTTATCAGAAAATATGTTTATTACAAAGTAGAGGTTATTTTCAGATTATTAATTAGCAGGTATTTAATTCACAGGTTATGCTAGGCAAAATATTTATTATATTTAATATAATATAATTATATATTATATATATAAATATATAATATATTTATTATATTAGCATATTCTCTATTGCTCTTAAATTTACCATTCCCTTGAAAGTTTTCTTCCAGTTTAACAGATCAATAATATATTAAAAATTATTAGTTTATTCTCCTCTAACATTGAACACTTTAATCATTGACTTTAGCAAACTACTAATAAACTAAATGATAGCTCTCTCCTAAATGTTTCAGTATTAATGTTAAATATTAATACTCTATAAATAAATGAACTAAAACATTTAGAAAATGAGAGTGCTCCACTAAAGTGTTTTATTTGATATATACTTTAATTATTATATATGAGCTATAAAATTACTATATAGACTATAGATAGCACTTTCTTATAGTAATATCTCTGTGGCTCTTCAAACAGTATTCATGAATTCGGGGGATGTAGGTTGAACTGTACACAGCTATGACTACAATTTACTCCCTGCTCTATATTCACACTCTTGGCTGTGCTATGGGTAACTTATGTGGTGTTAGGTATTAAATGAGAATTCCTGTATGCATGTTAAGTAAGTACCAGTGATTAAACCAAAGTTGCCTGTGTGTATCTTAAGTGCTTTAAACCCTATAATCTCTCTCCAGCCTCCATTTAATCCTTGTTCCACCATTATACTCTACAATACTGGTTTAATAGAAATAAGAATGCCATAGAATTATTGATACCTAGGTTTTATAAACTTCCTAATAAAGGAATTTAAAGTCAAGGTTAAAGTTAGAAACTTCTAACAGAGTCAAATGCTAGTTATACTATAAAAGGGTTTTTATTAAAGTTCAACTAATGTATAAACTTTAAATGTCTAATGACAAGTTTCAAGGAATATTTTAATGAACAACTTTTCCTTGTTTAATAAAATGTTTTGGTTTAATCATTGCTTTATACTATATACATGTCAAAAGACCGGCATGTATGTGCTCATCTCTCTCCATGTTGACCAAGAAGATTCTTGTAGTGTCATTCTCACTAGAAATCTGCCCCTAATTGACCCTTCTTTCCACTTCTTCCATCTTCTGCTGGAAACCATCCTGTTTCTCACAGAATCTAAAGTTTTGTTTATTATAATTTGCTGATTGCTTATTTATATTTAACAGTTTAAAGAAATCATGTGGTGCTTTACATTCATATCTTGATTTATATCACTGAGGACAATAACCTCAAACATCACCCATTCTAATGTAAAAGTAATATTTTCAATATTTCTATAGCTGTGGAATATCCCTCTGACTATATATATATATATATATATACAACTCTTTCATTATTCAGTTACTTATCAATAGAGATGAGCATTGATTACTTGCTTAAGCTATTCTTAATAATGTTGCTATGTACTTAAGAATATATATATATATATATATGTGTGTGTGTGTGTGTGTGTACTTATATGTGTATATGTATGGTTCTTGCTTTTGTAGTTGGATAAATCCTAGCTGTTGCACTACTAGGAATTATGGTTTTCTTTTTTTATTTTTAACTCTTTAATACTTTAACATTTTATAGATATTAAATAGATTTGGTCTCCCATTAACAGTTTAGACAATCCCTTAATTATGAACCATATACATATATCTACATATATCTACATATATATATTAGATTAATTTTGATAGAAACTTTTACTGGGCTGAGATAATTTATTTAAATTAGTACTTAAAGAGATTAAAAATTTGTAGCCAAATTTATCAGAATTTTTTATTTGAGTGATCAGAGTATTAGTGCAGAGATTAAAACACTTACTTTTCATCTGACTGATGTCATTTCTATACCTGGCACAGCATATGGTCCCTAAAGCAAGTCAGGAGTGATCCTTGACCAAAGAGCCAATATAAACCCTGACCAACTGTCTAAAAAAACAAAGATTAAAAATACATAGTTTGATAAAATAGATGAATCTTATGAAGGACTATTCTACTTTATGGTCCAAATTTTATTAGAAAATTTATTTTAAAAGATTTTTAGCTGATGATCTGGGATACATAATTCTTGAGTTCAAATGCATTCATCTGATGAAATTTATCATAACATTCCAATATCTCTAAATCCAATCTGAATAATTTGATGGTCTAACAGGGATAAAAGAAAGAAAGTAGGAGGCTTATTACACTTACAGATTTCTAATGTAGCTAACATGAACTTTAAACTTAAAAATAAACTATATGACCAGCCTTTTTTTTTTTTTGTAGTGATCCCCTTGATAAAGAATTTTAGAAAGCCTACAGGTATCCATTTGGAAGTTAGTTCTTTTTTTTTTTTATTTTTGGGCCACACCTGTTTGATGCTCAGGGGTTACTCCTGGCTAAGTGCTCAGAAATTGCCCCTGGCTTGGGGGGGACCATATGGGATGCTGGGGGATCAAATCAGAACCACGGTCCTTCCTTGACTAGAACTTGCAAGGCAGCACATTATTTACTTCTAGTGCCACCTCACCGACCCCTATGGAAGTGGGTTCTTTAATCTAAGTGAATAAGATAGCTTTTCCCCCAAACTTACATGTTGAATTGGCATAAAAAAATAAATATTCTAGTAAAATCTGTTTTGAGCAATGCTGTCCTCAGAGGAACTGGAAGTCATGTATGTTTCTTTCTTTACCTGGTGAAAATAAATGGTTGACATTGGATATCATAGACATGTTCTGTTGCACCAGAAAACCCTCTTCGCCATGTCACAGTGTATTGGCCTGGAGGACGGAGCCCTGCTACTAGATTCATGAGTGTGTAAAGTTAGAACTGATTGAATCCATTCAAGAACTCAGGCCGTAGAATGTTCTGCCATGCTGTGTCAGCTGAAATCCTGTCAATTACCTGTTTTAGGCCACATCTAATCAATGCTAAAAGTGTTTGAAAAATTAGTATGTTAATTTATCCATTCTGCATAGCAGCAAGTAAATGCTTTCACTCAATAGTGGCTCTATTGGCTTAATCATCCAAGAAAAGTGGAGGCTTTCCTCTGTGGTTCATGTCAAAGCTGACAAATGGATCTTTTCTGGACAGCTTGCTAAAATATTCCCATTTGCCTTTTAAGCTTTGCTGATTAGACAAGCTCTTTTGCACCTCCAAAATCTAGCCATTACCAATATTGCATAAGGGGACACCACAATCTGGCAAGAAATAAACTGATAAGCAATATGGGAAAAGTCTTTTGAAATATGTCACGAGAACTGAGTCTTTTGTGACTTTTTAAAATAATAATTTCTACATCATTTAAAATGTTGGAAAAATCATCTTTTTCAAGTTTATCTACTTGAAGAACATTTTAAAGCAGATTCCAGGTTGTATTATTGAGAGGAAAATTAATTTTATTGCTGATGAAAACATATTAACTCAGAAAATATATTTGAATGTCTATATTGAATTACTATTCACAGTCATCAAAATCTGGTACACCATCTGTTACATGTCCAAGAACAGATGACTGGATAAAGAAACTGTGGTGTATATGTACAATGGAATACTACTAAGTCATTAAGAAACAATTATATCACTCATTCTGATGCCTACCTAGGGGAAGTAGGAACTTACTAGGAATCTTAGTAGGCTTACTATTTAGTTTACAACATAATAGGAAGTTTACCAAGTGAGTGGGGGAGTGGGAGGTGAGTAATGCCACAGTGGTGAAGGGAAGAAAACACTGTTAGAACATGTGATGCTACAATGCTCAAAGTATGAAACCATATCAATAACAGATCTTGAAATTATGTTTAAATATATTATTTATAAAAATATGACTGTAAAATAAATCCCCATGTTGTGAAATCACTGATATACAACATAATTTCAACTCCAGAATGGACAGTTCTAAAGCAGGTAGCCATGAAGAATTCATAAACCACGCCAATCAGGAGAGATTCATGGAGTCAGTGGCTTCCAGCCTTGTGTTCTCTCTGCCCTCCATGCCCGAATGACCATTCTTTATTCTATTTTGTTTGTTTTCTGGGGGGACAACAACTGTTGATGCTTGGGTCGGTCCTGGTTTTGCGCTCAGAAATCGCTCCTTTCTTGGGGAACCATATGAGATGCCAGGGATAGAACCCAGGCCAGTCCTGATTCAGCACGTGCAAGCCAAATGTCTTACCACTGTGCTATCGCTCCAGCCCAAGACCTTTCTTTATATTAAGTAAAAATTCAACTGGGTTGGGGAGTGGAGGAGTGAGATCCAGTGGTAGATGGAAAGGAAAGAGGAAATTGGGGAATTACATCTGTTTTTGATAAATAGGTAGGTAGCATCTAGCATCTGATTAACAGTATTTTTGCAACAGCATTAGCATTTCTCTTCCTGATTGACACTTGCATCCTTTTAATATCCTTTTAAGATTTTCTGTCTAGTCCAGTCCTAGTCCTAGTCTATACATTGATTCTCCCCTACTAGCCTACCACACCTAAGTTCTTTTTCTATTTTAGATGAACGTTTAAGTTTTCTCTTTTGGGTCTTATATACCATGCATTTTATTACAGTTCTCAAAGTGACTTCTTTCATATCCTTCCTCACTCTGTTTTGTAATTAGTTGGTAAATTATCCCATACTTCTATAGTAATATGCTGAAAAAATAATTCAAAAATTATGTTTTTGCAGTTTTAGCTGCTGTGGTTAAAATTTTAAATATATATTAGAAAATAAGAAAAGTGTTTTGTAAAAGTAAAATGTTAAACTTATTACATAACTCACCGTGCTGAAATTTTACTTTTGGTTAAGGTTAGTTTCTGAGCAATCAACTTTACTTGTAATAAGGTATTTATTTGTCCATACTGACTAAAGCAAAAGTTTAATTATATTATTACCAACCTCTTTTAGTATTGAATGCCAACTCTTCTTTCCTTGGCTTTATTTTTTCTTTTTAAGCAAAATTTGGGCACTCTTCTGTCTGCCAAGAACTGTAGGTTATGCAGTTAATGTTTTCTGACAAGCTTGACACTCCAAATGTATTATTTCTATATGTTTTTTACTTTACTCCAAAGTTATCTGGCATAAAATACATATAATCTCTGGGGAGCCCGTGCATTTTTAGAAAATTATTTTTCATCAATGTAAGTGCAATAAACAAACAGTATTTTTATCATGGTGAATGCTCTATTAAACATTATGAATAGCATGGTTTTAAAGTAGTCATTTTATATTATATAAAATGTTAAACCCTCTTAGCTATGCCAGGTATAGAAAATGAGAAGTTAATTACTGATTTCTAAAAACACAGCAATAATCTCAACAAATAATATTTATGTTTAGCTATCTGTACAAATAATTTACTTTGTAATTTTCCTTACACAATTTATACTTCCCTTGCTTTAAGTTATTCCTTAAATTTTTCAATGCTGGTGGGAATGCAGACTTTTTGAGTTTTTTGGAATACAATTTGGATATTCCTCAAAAAGCTAGAAACTGAACCAGAGTGAAAGCACAGCAGTAAAGCATTTGTCTTGCACGCGATAGATCCAGGGTGGACCAGGTTTGATCCCTGGCATCCCATATTGTCACCCTAGTTAGGAGTGATTTCTGAGCGCATAGCCAGGTGTAACCCCTGAGTGTCACCGGGGGTGGCCCCAAAACAAAAATGAATAAACAAAAAGATAGAAACTGAACTTTCGTCTTATCCATTAATACCACTCTTAGGGCTATACCCCAGGAAAACAAAAACACAATATAAAAATGCCCTCTGCACTTCCTATGCTCAGCACAGAAGTAGTTACTATATTTTCATAATCCAGAAATTACCCAAATGCCTGACAACAGAGTGATTAAAGAAACTATGATATGTTTAAACAATGGAATACTATATGCCATTTGGGAAAATAAAGCCATGAATTTTGCTTTGACATGGAAGGATATGGAGATTAGTATGCTGAATGAAATAAAACAGAAGGAAAGGGATAGACATATAATAATCTCACTTATTGTCGTGTATAAGAAAACAAGAGACAGAATGGAAATAATATCCAGAAATAATAAAGATGAGGGCTAAGAGGTCTATCCTATGGTAGTAATCTTGCACAGAGTGGTGAGTACATTTAGAGTAGAGAAGGGTCCACTGCAACAATGATAGTACTGATCACTCAATCACTCTGGACAAGAACTGGATACTGAATTGAGAGAAAATGACATGTAGGACACCCTACCATTAACAGTAGTGCAAATCACAGTGTTAAAAAGTGGAGAGAGTGACAGAGAGACAGAAACAGAGAAATAGATATATAGACACACTAAAAGAGAGAAAGAAAGAGAAACAGGAAGGGTGCATTGGTGAAGGAAAGTATTCATTGTAATACTGAAAGCCAACAATAAACAATTTTGTAAGGGGCCCGGGAGATAGCATGGAGGTAAGGCGTTTGCCTTTCATGCAAAAGGTCATCGGTTTGAATCCCGGTGCCCCATATGGTCCCCCGTGCCTGCCAGGAGCAATTTCTGAGCATGGAGTCAGGAGTAACCCCTGAGCACTGCCGAGTGTGACCCAAAAGCCAAAAAAAAAAAAAAAATTTGTGAACACCGTGCATAACTAAAGCAATCAATAAAAATTAAAAAATATAAGAATGTTCATGTTGGCTTTATAGGAGATTATTTTTATCAAAAGATGATTATGAACTCTGGGGTAAATTTTTCTTTTAAACTAGCATGCTTAGGGGCTGGAGTGATGGTGCAAGCAGTGAGGCATCTACCTTGCCCACGCTAGCCTAGGACAGACTGCGGTTTGATCCCTCAGCGTCTAGTTAGGAGTGATTTCTGAGAACATAGACAAGGGTAACCCCTGTGGTCACAGGTTGTGGCCCCCAAACAAAAAAAAAAACAAACCAACAAAAAATAACATGTTTATGCTAATTAAAATTTTGCTATTGCACCTTTTCTATAGCTTCAGGGCCCTGCTATGCTAGATAGCAGCTAAAGGGCAATAACACAAATTTTTACCTCAAGGGACTTTAAAACATCTTGGAGAAAGAATGAAATATATGGCAATAGTTATAAAGTCCTCAAAGTGCATGAATACTGCAAAAGAGCAGATTGATTTTACGTTTAAATCAGAACCTTTTAGAGGAGAATATGATAGGGGAACACATAAAAGAAGATATGACATGAATTTATATAAGTGAAACTATAATAGGTACATTGGAGTTTATTACATTATTTTGTTACTTTTTTGTTTATATAATTTTGTTCATAATAAGTATGGCTTATTTAGCAACGTAGCTTGATTTTTTGAACCTTGAAGTAAGTATATATTTATAAGTAATCAATTTATAATTCAATAGATTTACAGCATCATAATGATCTTTATTAATTATTCTGTAAATGTCAAAACATAGATATTCTTTATTCTATGAATTTTTCAATATATTAAATCTTTATTTCTGTACTGATTAAATGTAAAATGCTGAGTTATTAGTAGTTATTTAATTTGTAGTTGCTGTGAGATTTTTGTTTCTGATTTTAATTATTTGGGGATGACTGGGGAGGCATTTTACTGTGAGACAAAACATACTTATTTCTGGCATTCTGATCAATTGAGTATCTGAGTAGATTTCCATTTTGTACTCACTGAGGGACAAGTATTTATAACATTGAAAGCATTAGGATTATTGCATCAGGAAATAAATTATTTTTATTCTATGTCATACTTTATTTTCAATGACAGTTAACAAATATTCTTGCATTCCTTAATGTCACTGAGCTGTTTACTACGGGAAAATAAACTCTTTTTGCATGCATCTAAAGTATGGGAATGGGATTAAGAAATCATACTATTTTCCTACTTCTTTTAATGGTATTACTAAACATTAAGGAATATAAATAAGTGCACATTATTTGTAAGATTGTTTCCACTGTTTCTAAGGAAAACGCTGTATAGACCAAGAATCTTATAAAAATGATGGTGTTGGGTGACCTTATAATTTCACTGAAGCTAAACTGGAAAGATCGAACTTTTAACTCACAAAATTGTCTATGGTTTTTTGCTATTTGTAGATCCTCAGCTAAGGAACTCTGTTTCTTGGAATTTAAATCTTGATTATTACTTATCGAAATCTCTCGCAACAAGGACTATTCCCCACAGGGATTTTGACTTCCTAAAGATCAGCAGGAATATGAACTCTCACCTCATGTAACAGTTATCCAACTGTTATTATTTATTTATTATTCTGTTATTTGAACTCCCAAGTCCAGCATTCACTGAGGTCACCAATGATATAAAAACCAAGATACAATGATCCTAAGAAACATTTTAAAATTATTCTGGCACAATTCTAAAGAAGTACAATTTTATGGTAGTTATCATATGGATAAAAGAAATACCTTAGAATCTATGTGTTGAAGTGTTTCAAGGTACAACTCTGATAGATTAACAGTAATTTCTAATCCTACAAATATTTATACACACTTGACTGAATTTTCTGTTCATGGTTGAAATTTGGAATCAGTCTTTTTACTGAAACTTTAGTTTTCTTTTGTAATATACTTTAATAATTCTTCCTGATATCCCAGACCACAGAATCTAGTTTTATTCATACCTTTGGACCTCCATGTACTAGTGTGAAATCTTATAAGAAATTTTCTTGCCTTGATTCTAAACATTTTACTCAATCTAGTATTTCTATTAGCCTCACCCCTGAATTTATAAAGAAATTGATATTATTAACTTAAAATGAATTTTCAAAGTTCTCTTTCACCTGAATCATCACTCTAGCAAAACCAGTTACAAAATAGATGAGGTCAGCAACCTTTCATAGAAACCCATCTTTACTTCTCTTCAGTCATAGTGATAATCTCTTTACTTCACCTTCAATTATTTTGTCTGTTAGACCACACATATTAGCTATATTCTTTACCATTCTATTCTGATACACAAACTCAATCTATTTTAAAATAGTTTAGTTTACTTGTTCTGGTGCTTTAATTTACATAATTTTATCTAAATCTCATTGACAATAAACTGTATCTCTCTCCTATGGGGGAAGAGAACACCTGTTGGAACTCAGGGAAGCACTCTTAATTCTAAGTTTAGAAATTACTCTTGGCAGGCTGAGAGGACCAATGGGACACCAAGTCAACTGTGTGCCCTACCTTCAGTTTGCTTGCTCTGACTCTTAAACTATAAAACTTTCAATCTTATTTTTTTATAAATATTTCTCATTCTATTCTTTTTTTTTTGGGGGGGGGTCACACCTGGCAGTGCTCAGGGGTTACACCATTCTATTCTTAAACTTAGTTGCAATAACTCATTCAATAAGCCTTCTAAAAGATCCATATTTCGGGGCCGGAGAGATAGCATGGAAGTAGGGTGTTTGCCTTTCATGAAGAAGGACGGTGGTTGCAATCCCGGCATCTCATATGGTTCCCCGAGTCAGCCAGGAGCGATTTCTGAGCATAGAGCCAGGAGTAACCCCTGAGTGCTGCCGGGTGTTACGCCCCCCCCCAAAAAAAAAACAATAAATAAATAAAATAAAATTAAAAAAGATCCACATTTCTCTTCCAAAAATAAATGTTATGATTATTCCTTGAAAATTTAGAAATTAATGACCTACTGGCCAGAGAAACTTCAAATGTCATCCATGGTGCTTTGAACTCCTCCAAAAATACCCTCTTCATTTTGTGTAAATTTATGGTTTGCCATGTCAAAATTTTATTAGTTTTATCTTTGAATTTCCTTTCTTTCTTTGAAAGTACCTCACCAGGACTGCTCAGCCACTAGAAGATTGGTGATCTGGAATCTTTCCCAGAAGTATTCAGATGAAGTCCATGCCATATCAGAGGTTGCAGATGAGATTCTTGCATTTGTGTTCGTCCTTTGAGCTACTTTGCTGACCCTAAACTTGTTTAAATATTAGCTAATGAGAGAATGGAGCATTGTACATTTTCAGATGTGATATTGTTGGTAATAAAAACATATGTAGAGTCAGGCTCAAAAATAAAGTATGTGCTCTTCCTTCGAGAAACAAAATTTTGTTTCCATCTAGTCCGATTTGTGCTTCTTAACACAGTAAAATCATTTTTAATTTAAAAAGGATGGCATATGTGTTAATCCATAAGCAGCTTTTATGTCTCATTGTATAGAACTTGGGTTATTTTTAAAACCCAAAACAGGTGTAGGGGACAATGAATACTCTATTTTTATACAGTTTTCTAAAACTTTGTAATAGTCAAATTTTGTAAATCATAGACATTCATCAAAAAGAGAAGTGAATAAGCAAATTGTGGCATATACCTCTAATAGAATACATATCAACGGATGCTTATCTATAAATACTACTTATCAAAAACATTTGTATGTAACAGCACACACAATATTAAATCCACTACTTTGGTTTTTTAGTCAAATGTCTTACCCACTTTTGTATTTCTCTTTCCATTCTTTTTTTAATATATAAAATCTTTATTTAAGCACCATGATTATAAGCATGTTTGTAGTTAGGTTTCAGTCAAAAACAAAAACCTCCCCCCTTCACCAATGCAACATTCCCACTACCAATGCCCCCCTTTACCGCCCCTGTCTGTATTCATGACAGGTATTCTACTTCTTTCATTCATTAACATTGTCATGCTAGTTGTTAGGGTAGTTATTTCCTTAACAGAATTCACCACTCTTGTAGTGAGCTTCAGATTGTGACCCAGTCCTTCCAGCCCTTTCAGTCCTTAACTCTATTGTCTCTGGGACTCATTACAAGAATGTCTTTAATTGTTCTTAAAACCCATAGATGAGTGAGACTACTCAGTGTCTATCTCTGTCCCCCTGACTTATTCCATTCAGCATATAAATTCCATGTACATACAAGATAGGAAAATTTCATGACTTCATCTCTCCTGACAGCTGCATAATATTCCATCGTGTATAGTAGCACAGTTTCTTTATCCATTCATCTGTTGTTTTCCCTGGACATTCTCTTTCTAATCCTAAGTTCTACCCTTGATTTCCTTCTATTTTTTCATTTTTCAAACTCTAAACTCTTTAGATCATTCCAACTGTCTATTTTTCAATCTGAATACTAGTAGGGTATGGCCAGACAGAATCTTTTTTATATATTTCGAGTCTTGTACTTCATGATCCCTTAGGTAGAATCTATAGGTGTTATCCAAGTGTCCAACATAGCACTTCTGTTCTGTGTCTCTCTTCTTACCACCTTCAACCTATTGTTTTTTTCCTACTAGTCTTATGCTCCTATACTACCATATGTACATATTGAAGAATCCATAAATTGCTAAAATAGCTCATTTAAAATAAGCATTCCTTATTTCATAAACTCGTTATGTAAAGATAGGAGCCATTTCCTTTTTAGACAACACTTATAGCATGGAGGTAAGGCATTTGCCTTTCATGCAAAAGGTCCCCCGTGCCTGCCAGGAGCAATTTCTGAGCATGGAGTCAGGAATAACCCCTGAGCACTGCCAGGTGTGACCCAAGAACCAAAAAAAAAAATCCTCCATTTAATATACTCAGAATATCATGGAAACAATCCATCAGTCCTCTAGCTCAATATGAACCTTCTGACATTGGTCATCAACCTGTGTTCATCCTTTCTGCTCCCAAAAACTGTCCAGGTTGCTCATGACCTATAATGTTTATTAATGAGGGGATATAAAATAGACAATAGCATATTGATTATTGTCAAATCTCATAAACTTCTTAGGTTCTTTGCCTCTATAAATTCATGTTGTCTGTTTCAATATTATACTTTATAATGTTTTTAAGAAGCCTACAACTTCAATTTCTAATACTGGTTTTATCTGAACTACTCTAAGTTTTTAGAGTATAATATGCTGCTACAAAAGAGTTATCCTACTTTTCATTTGGGTTAAGTATGCCTTGAGTTGTTTCTGATTCACTGATCTCTGTAGCAATTAAAACTTTTCTTGGGAATATGAAAATTAAAGAAAAACATAAGGTCCAAACATAGTATAAGAGAAAAGATGTTCCATGCGGTAGCTGTTTCAAGTTGGTTTGATCCTTGGCACTATAAATAGTCTTTCAAACACATTTACCATAAATTTTACCTCAAGTTGCCTGATATTTGGGGATTTAGGTATGGACCTTTGTTTAGGTTTAATATTTACTTGTAGTGAGAGACAGAGAGATTTCTCATCAATCAGATCTGCAGCTTATCCCAAAGGTAATTATTTTCTACTTGGTTTTTACATTTTTTATTCGCTGATCTCCTTGAATAAATAAAAGCTAATGATTTGGGAAATATAAACTTAATTTGGTTCATTGTAGCTATATTAAAATCATAATCATAATAAAGTTTTCTGAAGTATTCTTTATAAACAAGTCTTATTTCAGATGAGTATATCAACGAATGAGAGTTTATAATACTAACATTGTATGTGGTTTCAAGTTGAAGGTAAAAGCACATAAATTCTTGAACTGCTACATTCATTTGAAAAAATTACATAACTTACTATCTTTAATTTCTATTGTTTATATCAAGCAGTTCTATTACGTTTTTATTTTATTTATATCATGTCATTTTATTTTTATATTTTATTTATTATATTATTGATTATGCAACATTGTTACAGTAGTATAAGTTGATATTATTTATGTAGAATTACAGAATTCCACTGCCACCAAAATTCTTAAGATCCTTCACAATAAGCCATATGTCACCTCTAATTTTCCCCCTCTTTACTCCACACTATCTTTCCCCACTTCTTGGTATTCTCAATTTTGCAATCTAAGGCTAAATGCTGATCCAATCAATATGTGCTATTCCTTTGTTTTGTCATTCTGAAAACTACAGATTAATGTGACTGCTGGTTTTGCATGTGGCCTACCTGAGTTAGATTTCTGGCAGTCTAAAAGGTCCCATGAACCCCATCCAGAGATGATCACAGAGTAAGCCCTGGGCATTACCAGAGGTAGTCTAAAAAATGACAACTAGTATTCTTTACTGAATAGATTAAAATTGAAGTATGTTAATAATCTGTATTTCAGTAAAAGTTGTTTAAGCTCAGAAAGTCAATGATGCAAGTATAGATCTTCAGAAATCTTGCTTGCTGTCAAGCCTTTTTTCTCACTGTTCTTGGGGTCTCCTAGAGTCAAGGATTAAATCCAGGATCTTTACACAAATCAATATATGTTCTCTAAATTTTACCTGTATTCTTATACTTTTAAATACTTTTTGTACAATTTCTCTTTCTGAAGAATTTGTACTTCTTGATTTTTTACATATTTCTAATATCTTGTGGCATATTCACAGTGAAATTACTTTAAAAACATCAGGAAAATAAATATATTACATAGATTTCTTTATGTCTGTTTTGTTTTGGGGCCATACCTGGTGATGCTCAAGGGTTACTCCTGGCTATGCTCTCAGAAATCACTTCTGGCTTGGGGAACCATATGAGATGCCAGAGGACTGAATTGGAGTCTGTCCTAGGCTATCACAGGAAAGGCAGATGCTTTACCACTTGTGCCACTGCTCTGGCCTCACATAGAATTTAATGCATTGTAAAACTTTGAGCATCAGCTTATATATATATGTCATTTTATTTCATTTATATGAAGGCATAGAAATTGTAGCCATTTTCTATACTTCCGGTTACATAATATATAATTAGAAATGTAGTAAAAGAAACTGCTTATATTTAACAATGTGAGTGCATTAAAATCTCATTTAATTATAGCTTTTAAGATTCAAAAAGGGTAATATTTTTAAATGCTATTAAAAAGAGCCTTCAATATATTGTTCACCTTTTCAAAATTTATCATGCCTGGTTTAAATTAATTTCAATAGCATAGTTTATAATGAAGACAGCTTTGTCTCTAAAATATCCTTTGCTTTAAAAACAAACAAAATAAAATAACACACTTCATGTGCTTGCTTGAGTATTTAGTACCAAGGAGGGAGCTCTGATAGTTGTATAAACACTACAATACATGATGAATTCTTATAATATATTTATAGGTAATAAGGTTAATATAAACTTTTTGAATATTCGTTATGTTTTTTTCATAATATATGCATGCACAAATAACTGTTTACTGTAGCTTGCCTTTTAAAAATGGGCATTCTCATTCCAGAATGTTGGTATCCCAATTTGAAATTCAAAATTGCTTGTTTTGCTTTAGGGCATGTTTTCTTATTCTTTTATCTCTGATATTTCATAAAAATAAACTACTTTACTTCTTACAAGTATTTTAGAATAAGAAAAACTTACACTTTTTGTTATTTCTTATGTTAATAAATGCATTGCATAGAACAGCAGCCATAAAATATTTAAATAACATATATATCAGAAATGTCTGTAATTTCAGAAAAAAATATCATTGCAACATTCAATGTTTACCATTCTTAAAGATAAGATATAATGCTTCCATGCTATTTCTTCTACACAGTCATCATTAAGTTATAACAAATTTAAAATATTGCTTCTATGTGCTTTTTAGCTCTAGTCAGTTAAGAAAATTAAATATATTTGCATGCCTCAAAACATTTTTCAGTGAAACAATATAATATGTTTGAAAATTTCATTTCTGAATTAACTTTATCAAAAGATATCACACTATATAATTAATGATAATTTCTTCAAACAGATACCATAATTCTTGCTAAGATAAGATATAGCTCACCTTTTATAAATATGTTCTATACATCTAAATTAGTTGTTGATTCTCATTTAAATAGCATTTTTAATTTTAAAACTTAACTTCTCTGTTATTTTGATAAGTCATAGTATATTTTTTAATAATGTCTTTATTTAAACACTGTGTTTACAAACACAATTTTAGTTGGGTTTCAGTCATACAAAAAACACCCCCTTCACCAGTGCAACCGTCCCATCACCACTGCCCCCATCTCCCCTAACCCCCATTTGTATTTGATACAGCCTTTCTGCATCCCTCACTCACTGACATTGTTATGATAGTCCTCAGTATAGTTATTTCTCTAACTGTAGACAACACTCTTTGTGAAGAACTTCATGTCTTGAGGTGGTCCATCTGACCCTCATCTCTGGGAATTATTTCACTTATAGATGAGTAAAACTATTCTGTGTCTGTCTCTCTCCCTCTTACCTATTTTACTCAGCATAATAGATTCCATGTACATCCATGTATAGGAGAATTTCATGACTTCATATCTCTTGACAGTTGCATAATATTCAATGAGTATGTATACCACAATCTCTATAGCCATTCATCTGTTGAAGGGCATCTTGGTTGTTTCCAGAGTCTGGTTATTGTAAACAGAACTGCAATGAATAGAGGTGTGAGGAAGGGATTTTTTTTCTAGCATATTTTTGTACCTACGGTATATCCCATAGGTGTAGTGTAGCTGGATCAAAGGAGAGCTCCATTTCCAGTTTTTCGACGAATCTCCATATTGCTTTCCATAAGGGCTTAACAAGATGGCATTCCCACTAGCAGTGAATGAGAGTTCCTTTCTCCCCACATCCCCACCAGCACTGATTGCTCTTATTCTTTGTGATGTTTTCCAGTCTATGGGGTGTGAGATGAAACTACATTGTTGTTTTGATTTGTATCTCCCTGATGATTAGTGAGATTAGTGATATGAAGCATTATTCCATGAGCCTATTGGCCATTTGTGTTTCTTCTTTGAGAAATTGCTCATTTCTTCTCCCCATATTTTGATGGGGTTAGATTTTTATCTTGTTCAGGTTTGTCAATACCTTATATATCTTAGGGTTTATTTTATTTATTTATTTATTTATTTATTTATTTATTTGTATTTTGGGTCACACCCGGCAACTCTCATGGTTTACTCGTGTCTTTACACTCAGAAATTGCTCCTGGTATGTTTGGGGGACCATATGTGATACCGGGATTCGAACCACTGTCCTTCTGCATGCAAGACTTTACCTCCATGCTATCTTTCCAGCCCTGTATATTCTAGATATTAGCCCCATATCTTATGGGTGTTGAATAAATAGTTTCTCCCATTCTGTGGGTGGCTTTTGTATCCTAAGTATTTTTCCTTTGAGGTGCAGGAGCTTCTCTGTTTAATATAGTCACATTTGTGTATCCCTGCTTTGTTTGGAGAGCATTGTTTCTTCCTTGAAGATGTCTTTAGTTTCAATGTTCTGGAGGGTTTTACCCGTGTATAAAAAAATAAAAGCCATATAACCTACTGGTTATTCAATAGTGAGCTGTTTAGTTTCCAGGTCTTAAAGTTTTACTTCTGTGTTTCATTTCTTTGTAGTTCACTTTTGCATTTTGATCAAAGAAGGTATGTTGTACAATTTCTATCCTCTTAGTTATATGGAGATATGTTTTATAGGCCAGCATGTGATGTATTTTGGAGAATGACCCATGCACATAGGAGAAGAATGTGTATCCAATTTACTGATGGAGTACTCTCTATATATTTACTAGTCCACTATATTCCATTTCTCTTTTCAAAACTAATCTATTCTTGTTGGTTTTCAACTTGGTTGACCTACTAACGGGTGTCAGGGCAGTGTTGAGATCCCACATTATTATTGTGTTGCTATTGATATCTTCTTTCAGGTTTGTCAACAATTGTATATTAAATAATTAGCAAGTTCATAATTGGGTGCATAAATATTTAGGAGTGTGATAACATCTTGTTGTACATCTCATTTGATTAGTACAAAATGACCATCGTTGTCACTTATAACTTTTCTGAGTCTAAATTTATTTCATCTGATACTAATATGTATGCTCCAGCTTTTTTAAAGGTGTTGCTTGCTTGGATGATTTTTCTCCATCCTTTGACTTTGAGTCTATGCTTGTTCTGATTATTCAGATGTGTTTCTTGTAGGCAGCAACACATTGGATTCAACTTTTTCATCCATTTTTCCAATCTATGTGCCTTAACAGTTGCATTTATCCATTAACACTGAGAGAGATCATTGTCATGGGATTTAGTGTTATCTTTGTGTAGAAGTTTGGTTTGTCTTTTGATCTTTAATTCCTTAAATTCTACCTTTCAGTTTTTCTTCTAGGGCTGATTTTGAGTCTGTAAATTTTCTGAGCTGTTGTTTGTCCATAAAACTATGTATACTTCCTTCAAACCTGAAAGTGAGTCTGGCTGAGTATAGTATTATGGGTGAAGCATTCGTTTTGCTGAGTTTTGTTAATATTCCACTACTGCCTCTGGCCTTGAGGTTTTCTTGTAACGGGACTGCTGTAAATCTTAAGGATGTTCCTTTGAATATAATTTTCCTTTTGGATCTTGCTGCTTTCAGTATTGTATCATTGTATCCTTATCTGTGGGATTTGTCATTGTGACTAGGATGTGTCTTGGGAAGCTTTTTTGGGGGGTCTCTTTTAGCTGGTACTCTTCGAGCATGCAGGATTTGTTTGCATGTAGTCTTTAGCTCTAGGAGTTTCTCTGTAATGATGTCCTTGACAGTTGATTCTTCAGGAATTTTTCTTCCTGGGTTTCTGGAACTCCAAATATTATTATGTTCTTTCTGTTAAACTTATCAAGGACTTCAATTTTCATCTGTTCATACTCATTGAGTAATTTTTCCATTGTCTGATCATTTGCTTTAAGATATTTTCCAATCTCTTCTGCTGTATAGAGTTGTTATGCAACTCATATTCCTGCTCACTAATTCTGTCCTCCACTGCTGTTTTCTGTTGGAGAGGCTTTCCATAGAGTTTTTCATTTTCTCTACCGAGTTTTTCAGTCCCGTTATTTGTTTGGAGTTTTCTGTTTTCTATCTTCCTCATCTGTCCAGATAAATCTATGAGTTTCTTTGCATTCTATGAACATCCTCCATATATCTATTCTAAACTCTTAATCTGAGAGGCTAATTAGGTGGTTTTTATTTTTTGGGTCATTAGAGCTGCCAACTTCATTCTTTATGGATGCTGTTGCACTACGTTTTTTCGCCACTGCCATGTTTGAAATGTGCATTTTGCTATGTGTTATGATGAAGTTCATGTTCTTAAAGATGTGTGCGGCTGTGGAGCTTTTTTTGTTCATGTTCACCACTCAGAATTAGGAAGCAATCACAGGTGCTGCGTTTTTACAGTCCCAGTTAGCCCAAAAACAGGTAGGACATAGTCCTATCCTTGTGGGAGTAGACAAGTTTACCTGTGCCCTTGGTGTTTGAGAGCTTTTTCTGCTAGAGTCTTTTTTGGTTGTCACTCACCACTGGGAATCATTATAGTATCTAACTTGGAAAAGTTTTTTTTTTAAGTTCGATAATTCTGCATATCACCTATTAGAAGATTTAGCCATTTTGATCCACAAGCATAACACATTCAATTTTATTTTTCTAATATCCCATGATTTATATAGTGTCAATTTATTTTAATAGGTTGCCTTTGTTCTATTAATATAAAGTTATGAAGTGTTATATACCTGCCAATATTCTGTAGGAGTAAAAAGTGTTACACCACTGATTTGCATTTCTTAAAATGTGCCAGGTGATATTAAATTGTTTTCCTAAGTCATTAAAGGATTTTGCATTCCAAATAGCAGCAGTGCAGTTGTTCTATTGCTTCATGTTCATGCATATTTTTGATAGTTTTAGCTGCCTTTTGGCAATTCTTTGATGTTAGATATCATTTTAGAAGAAAAGGAAACCACACTTATTTTGAAACCCATTAAATTTTAGTGGATCATGAAAAGCATGTGTACAATTTCACAATTATGTGACACTTCATCTTTTCTCATGTTTATTTTCAGGTATTTTTTACTCAATTTGCGATGGTTTGGTATACCAATTTAAATAGGGTAGAGTACATCATTTTTTAATCAGTTAGTACTCTGGCTACTCCCATGGGAGTATTATTTGATAAAATGAACTCAGAAAATCAATTGACTTACAAAGGAGATCACCCTTGATTATATTTATGCTTTCATTATTTATATGATTATTCACCTTTGAATATCTTTAGAGCAAATGCCTTTTTCACCAAGAGAAATCCTATCTCAAAGCTGCAACATCAAATCCAACTGAGGTTGCAATTGGTCCCGTACATAAGATTATGAAACTTCTCCAAATCTATTTCTTCTCTGCCTCTCATTCTCTCTCAATATACCAAACCCACAGTTCCCCAACACACACACACACATTTGCACACTCACATATACACTCACATTTAATTATCATCTCTTACACAAAACTGAGTAAGCCTAGAGCACAATATTTGAAGTGTTATTAACATCTATTTAGGGGAATAGTATTAAATCTTAAAAAAGTGAGTGTGTTCAAATTCAAGTATAAAAAATCATAAAATTTTTCATTTTCACTCATTTATTATCATCTGAATAACAGGAATTAAATAATCTCTTCTAAAAATGAATTTAGACCAGGTTATAAATTCCAAAATAGTTTATTGTACATATTGCTATTCATTCTTATAAAGTTCATTGTTCCAAATATTGCAAGCAGTGCTCTCTCACTCATTTTTTGGGGTGTGGTTGCTGTTTAGCCGTACCCTGATAATTCTCAAGATTACTCCTGACTCTGCACTCAGGAATTACTCTTAGAAGTACTCAGGGGATCTGGGGCCAAAGAGATAGCATGGAGGTAAGGCGTTTGCCTTTCATGCAGAAGGTCATTCGTTTGAATCCCACATCCCATATGATGCCCTGAACATGCTAGGAGCGATTTCTGAGTGTAGAGCCAGAAGTAACCCCTGAGTGCTGCCAGGTGTGACCCAAAAACAAAAACAAAAACAAAAACAAAAAGCCCAGAAGTACTCAGGGGATCAACTGGGATTCCATAGATTTAACCCAGTTCAGCTGCATGTAAGACAAGCACTCTACCAGCTGTACTATCTTCCGATCACATCTATTCCATTCTTCTTTAAATACAATGTCATTTGTCTTGATTACTCTTTTATCAGAAAAATAACTAAATACACAATTGAATTATAATAACTAGAGTAACCTCAAGATGTCATAGAAAATGTATATCTTACAGAATATTAGCTAATTATACCCATTGAATGTGTAGTTACAGCATGAAATTTGGGACATCTATATATTTCCATTCCTAGAGAGTATTAAAGGGTTTATCATGCTGTAAAGTTTCTGGGAGATAGCTGAAGAATATCAAGCATTGTAAATGATTTGACAGAAGGCATCAGAGAATTCTTTTAAATGTGTGTTTTCTTTTCTGTCAGATCAGCCACAGAACTCACAAATAGAAGCATGTTAACACTGAGATAAATGTGTTTTAATATCAATAACTATTATAAATGTAGACATATAATGTATTTTATCCTTCATGGTTTTAACTTTTGGGTAATGCTAATAATGAGATCATGCTTTATATTCATTATTTTTATTAATTTATTTATCGTGTGTGTGTGTGTGT
>PVKC010003521.1:8812-38930 GCA_004027635.1 Crocidura indochinensis | reverse complement strand
GGCTCTCTGTCCCCTCCCCACAATTTGGTTGTTTGTATTAAAGTAACATTTATTTAAAAGTTACTGGTTTTCTGGAGCCTAGAAATGGTCTTCTGTCAGGAAACTTCAGGGGTAGGGTCTCCTTGTAGTTAGGCCAAAGTTTTTCCCTTTCCATGACCCCCATACTTTGGTGGCTCATGCAAATGATAATTGCCACACTGACATTGTTTTTACAGTACTCCTTTGACTCCAAACATTAAAAAAATAGTTGATGATCACTATTACTAACAGGTCTAAATAGCACAAACCTGAGAACAACAACCCATGTTAATTTATAAGAATTGTGTCCTTGTGGTGTCTTATAAATAATGCACTGTATGCAGTACTGAATAGTTGCATCATGCTGATATATTTAATTTTGTGTGCATCCTGTAATTATGTTATAATGTTTTCAGAGAACTTACTGTAAAGAACAAGATATACCTTTGATGTACTATACTAAGCATTGAATGTGTTTGAGTTTAGAAGGGTAATACTTCCTTATTAAAATAAAAAAGGAAAAAATAAACTGACCTACAATATTAAATATAAAAAATAAATAATTTAGCCTTTATTTTATCTTAAAAAAAGAGGGGGTTCAAGGTAATATCACAGCAAGTTGTACAATGACCTAGGTTTACTAAAAAAAAGTTACTGGTTTTAGGTGTCAAAGTTGATATTTAGAATAGAATGATAAAGTATATGATTATAAGTTATAAGCATTAAAAAGCTGAGATAATATATTCATTATATTAATATGTATATTGATCAATGACAAGTCATTACATTTTATAATGTTGAGGGTTTCAGTTACATATACAATCTCCAATCCAAATTCTAACCAGACCTGAACCACTTAGTTTCACAATATGGCTGTAAAGAGTTAAACATAAAACTAATATACTTTAGGGGCCAGAGAGATAGCATGGAAGTGGGGCATTTGCCTTGCATGCAGAAGGATGGTGGTTCGAAACCCAGCATCCCATATGGTCCCCAAATCGGCCAGGAGTGATTTCTGAGTGTAGAGCCAGGAGCCTACCCTGAGCACTGCTGGGTGTGACCCAAAAAACCAAAACAAAAAACAAAAACAACAACAACAAAAACTAATATATTTTATCAAAGACTTACGTTTTCCTTGATAATAAACTAAATCATATAACAAAATTGATGAGCCCATTTTATAAAAACAACTCATAATAATATCCTCTTTGCCAGTTCCAAAGGAATGTTTGTCTTTGCATTGCAAGAAATGCTATTATTTGACTGCCTTTTATCTCTAGAGTAATTCTGTGTTTCTTCTTCCTATTCAAGTTAAGAATCATGTAGTAATAAACACACACACACACACACACACAATAGGCCATGGCATTTTTCTAAAGACTACAAAAAAAATGCAGAAGAAAATCCTTTAATGTATAAATTCCTAAGTGTTAACAAATCATGAAAATCAGCAACTGTCCTGTGGGGATCTTGATCTATGAGGAGAGAGCAGGCAATTCCCCAGAGATGAAAAGGGTGCTTCTGGTGTTTGAGTTGTGACCACAGTTGACTTTCATGTCTTTTGGTATATGACACACTTTTCGAGGAAAGAAAGTTCATGCAGCTGCCTTTACTAATCAGTCAATATGACCCAGTCCCTCGGGGAGGAGAGGAGAGCAGTTATTCTCTCAGACCTACCAGCCTCGTTGATTAACAGTGGATATGCCGGTTAAGTTGTCCTCTAAGTCTGTCTAGCCCATCAAGTCTAGCAGTGTAATTTAGATGATTATCTCAGTGCCCATTAAACCTCATGACCTATTGCAGTCTGTTTGAAGTTGGACTACTTACACTTGCTAACAGGAAAAAAAGGAGGATTAACTTAGAGGTCATGAAATGAGTGTACAGCCAAGATGATGGCAAAAGGGTAGTATGAGGACTTCCTCTGCGCTGTAGGAAAGAGGAAAACCTCAAGGAAGAAGAGACTGACAGCAGAATATGTTTCTTTACTGAAAAGGGTGTTTTGGAATGCAACCAAGATTGAATCCTTCAACTCCTTTATCTTAAGCCTGTGCTGCTTAATTTACTAGCATCCTATTTTAAAAAGGAGGTGTATCATATTTAAGATTATGAAGTTAGTGAAAGAAATCACTGCATCAAACATAAAAAAAAATCCATGGGTATGTTGTGTACATCCTGTAACTGTTTGAAGGCAACACTTTCATATAAGTGGGGGCAGATATAAGTATTTTATCTGAAAAAAATTTTTTTTGGTTTTTGGGTCACACCAGGCTGCGCACAGGGGTTACTCCTGGTTCTAAGTTCAGAAATCGCTCCTGGCAAGCTCGGGGGACCATATGGGATGCAGGGATTCGAACTACAGTCCTTCTGCAAGCAAGGCAAATGCGCCACCTCCATGCTATCTCTCTGGCCTCTTTTATCTGAATTTTAAGATGAGAGAATGAACCAGAATTTGCATGAGCTAGAATAAGTTCCTGGATTTCTCAGTCTATTCAACTGTAGGAAGAATATTTGACTGCTGGCACATTTTTATACATCTTAATGACATGTATGCTTATTATTGGTCTCAATTTTAATACGTTTAGTAAGTTGCTTGAACTGAGGCTACTTTTAAGTCAATCTCTTTAAAGACTGGATATTTAGATTTTCACTGTAAAATCGAAACTGAATTATTTTATTTTTGTTTTTGGGGAGGGCTACAACTTGCTGTTCTCAGGACTTAAATCTTTGATCTGTACACAGAGATTATTTCTAAATGGGCTTAGGGTGCCATGTGTGATGCTGGGAATCAAATTCATGTCAGCCACATTCAAGGCAAGAGCCCTGCTGCTATACCTCTCCTACCCCTAAAATGAATTGTTAAATTTTACAATTCTTCAAAAGTTAGACAATAGTATTTCAAAAATCATCTTTGTCATCCAAACTTTAAAAATTCTATATATCTTTAAATGATCACATTGAGAAAGATTCTATTTGCCAGAATACAATCCTATATAACTTAAAAATTTAGATTTAGACTTAAACCCTAGAAAATTATGCTAGAGTCTATAGTCATGGCTAATGGTCTTAAAGCACACATATAGCATGTGTAGTCTCAAGTTCAGTCCCTTCACTATGTGTTCTTATTGACACTTGCCTTGGATATGACTGACCTGTATTCAATCCTTAGAACCACATATGGTATCTAAATCCCCACCACAAGTTATCCTTGGTACAAAGTCAGGTGTAATACTAAGCACCAGTTGTGACCTCCAAATCAAACAAAAACCCAAACAAACAGATTAAGAACCTTCACAGATATTGTCACATCCTCTTTCTCACTATTTATTTTTTCCTTTTAATTATGTTGTTTAATTCTCTTACATACTTTATAGGGAGTCAATAATATTTGTAATCTCAATTTTGGACTGATTATAACAAAAGGAAAATTAGTTACAAAATTATATTTAGTTTTGGTTTGTTCCTTACTAAAAATATAAATTATATCTGGAAGGAGTTCAGAGAGAGAAAAATATATGAGAGAGTGAAATGACTGATTTATTAGCTATGATTAAAGAAAACAAATATGTCCATAAGGAGAGAAGCAGGATAGCAGCTCACAAGTACATGAAATGTGCGTGATTCCTAGAGGGAGATGAGTTTTTTTTTATCTCTGCAGCAGCATGTCATGTCAGAGTTTAAGAAAGAAAAATCACTGTTCTGTTGAAAGAACCACCCTTTCTGTAGAAAGAGCCACTCTGCACGATGCATTGTACACTTTTTTCTGCAGATATTCTCCCATTATAAAAAAGGACCAAATGTAACCAACTGAAGAGTACTGCAAGTTTTTACATTAATTCTACAATAGAAATTACTAAAATCCTTGATAAAGAAGCATCTTGGCTGATATTTGCCAGAAGTGCTCTTAAACCTAGATGGAATTTGTTCCATTTTAGCATAAACCTTGCTAAATTCTTTACTTAGGAAGCCAAGAGGGCATTGGCAAGAGGAAGCTTTTTCAGGAGGAACAAAGAAGTTGTTTGTTTGTTGATTTCTGATAACTTTTTATGCATTGTAATACTAATATTTTCATACACTAGAACAAGATTATTTTCTGCTACTTTTAATAATGTGGCCTTGTAGTAAGAGAGATCCAGGTCCTCTTGACTATGCCACTTACTAGTTTGTCACAATGGGAATAATTCTTACTTTCAATTGGAAGAATTCAGCAGAATAGGTGATATGTCAAGTAGCATGCTCCTTGAAGGTGCTGAGCTAATATTTATTCTCCTTCATTTAAACCTTTTATACTCTATATTCTTTCAGCTTTTATTCAAAAGAATTCTGATTCCAATTTTTCTTCATTCTAGAGAAGCCAAAAAATACTGGTTTTATCTAAAATTTCAAGTTTATAAAAATGTTCAAAGAACCATTCAAAACTTTTATATGTAAAACTCTATTGATAAAGTATATTTTAAAAATATTCATACATGGTTAGAGAAATAACTACATTGTGAGCTATCCTAACAATGAGAATGTATGAGGGAAATAGAAAGCCTGTCTAGAGTACAGGTCGGGCAGGGTGGGGAGGAGGGATATTTGGCGGCGGGAATGTTGCACTGGTGATGGGGAGTGTCCTCTTATCTGACTGAAATGCAACCACAATCATGTTTGTAACCAAGGTGTTTAAATAAAAAATATTATCAAAAAATATTTGTACATGGTGATGAAGTGGTGGCGCAAGTGGTAGGGTGTTTGGCTTGCACATGCTAGCCTAGAATGGACCATGGTTTGATCCCCTAGCATCCCATATGTTCCCCCAAGCCAGGAGCAATTTCTGAGAACATAGCCAGGAGTAACCTCTGAGTAGCACATCTTCTGTGTGTGACTCAAAAAAGAAAAAAAAATATATATATATATATTTGTACATGGCAAATACAATATTTGTGACATATCTGCATTAAATAATTTCTTGTATTGTTATGCAGATTAAAAGCTCTGTGGAAAGATAATATTTTTAAATATTAAAATATTTATTTCTCTTAAATTAAAACATTAAAGGCAATGGGCACAATTTAAAAGGAAACAGTGCAGTTATAGGAAGTCTCAGCTATTATCTTATTTGAAGTTTTTAAGTTCTACTACTGTAAAGAAGTTATTTGATTGTGTTCAATATTACCTTATGCTTAGTTCTTTTCCTGCCCTCCACTCCCTATCTGCTTTCTATAAAGTAATGTAAAGTCACAGATGATAAGAGTGTTATTTCTAAGTACTGGAAGGCTGAATCACCTCAGTATGCTCATTTTTAGTCTTCAAAATGTATTATGAAGATATTTTTATACCTTCATTTATACACAGGGATATTACAAGTTCTCGATTGTATAACAAAACTTCGAAGCAACAAGGAACAAAGAGTGGGTTCTGGAAATTGTCTCTAGAGCCAGTATCTTTCTGTCATTAAAACTATTTAAAAGGCTGAGAATCCAAAAATCAGGAAGACTTATCCCTCATTTTTTTTTAAAGAGGAAGAAGTATTGACCCAGAAACTTCTAAAATCTGGTCAAATGACATCATGGAGCATTTAGGATCTGGCATCAAGGCATCTGTGTCAAGAGTCCTAAACACCCATCACCAAAGACATGTGCATCTAGAATTTTCCATGTTTGATTATGAGGATTAGATGTTGAAGTAGAAATTAGATTATATTTCAAAGAATATTACATTTATACACCTATAAATTGTTGCTTATGTATACCATAAATATATCTTTTCTGTTAGAATGAGGGTGCTCCCTTTCTGCTATTATGTCAGGTACAAAGGAAATGGGGGAATGCTTGATCAAAAAGACAGACCCATTTGAATTATTCTTAAGGTTAGTGTTTATTTATTTTTTGATCACATCTGATGCTCAGGGCTTACTCCTGGTTCTATATTTAGGAATTACTCCTAGTGGGTGCCACGGTTGAACCCAGATCAGTTGCATGGAAAGCATGCAACCTGTCTAAGATACTATCTCTCCAATGCCAATATTAAGATGAGTTATAAAGATGAAAAAATCAACAACATTGTGCAAAAAAGTAGCCAAGATCCTTTTAAGATGTTACTAAAATACAGTGGCAACGTATAGGAATGTATTCATGAAAGTGGAAGTGTGAAAAACAATAATGAAAAATGTAGAATCTGAAGTTCTCATTGCTCAAATACTAATTTGCATGATGCAAATACTAATACATATTTGCATGATGCTTGGCTAAACATTTCTATCTCCTGCTCTTACAATGAATGAATTCTGTTGGAACCTGTTGGTTTCCTAGAATGGAATTCATATTTGCTTGAAATATATCTCATATGAAATATTTCTAGAATTTGTTCATAAATACTTTTTCAATTTGAAATAAAAAATAAAATTTAGCATTTTATATACCATAAAATATATTCTCCAGTTGTATCCCTGAGATATTTAATCAGTCCTTAACCAAAATGCCAACTTAGCTAATATAATTACACAAATGCAGCTAGCATAGATAAATGTATCATTTTTTAAATTAGAAATGATTAAATAATACATCTTAGTCAAATTAAGACTTGAGTCTTCCAAATATTTAAGATGGGCTTTATTACCAAGCACAATATGTAGGAAGCAGAAAATCAAGCACAAAGTGATTTCTTTCTAAATATGACAATCCTTATCAATGGCAAACCTGTGATATAATAGTCAGACAACTCCAAATAAAAAGGTATTAGATGCATTTTGAATAGAATTTTTTTTATCTTTCTCTTGATATGATTCTAAACTAGGTATGTCTAAGAAAGGATCATGTATGGTGCATTTAAAATCTATATATTTTCCAAAATAAAGATGGAAAGCTATTTAAGAAACTAGTTATTTATGTTTATTGTATCCCCTTTGCCTCACATTTACTTACCTCAGAAAGATTTCTTTTTCACTAGACCCATCCACTAGAATTATGCATTTCTGTTCCTTTAGAAAATTAAGAAGCAATAAAGCTGTAAAAGTTATAGTAAAATTAGTTTCATGTTAGTCTACACTAAACACTTACACAAAAGTTTTTGGTCAGATTTAATTTTGTTACACTATCTAAAATAAATGTAAAATTTATAGAAATGATTTCAAAAAACTTAGGTAGGAGACCCAGTAAAGGCACATAACGCTTCACTAAAAGCAGACCAACCTCTTTCAAGATGAAAGAAGTACACTTAAAGGAGAAAGTAAATAACAATTCATCTCCCTTACTTCCTATCTACCTTTCTTTCTTCCTAAGTTGTTTCCTTTACTTTTTTTTATTTTTTCCCTCCTTCCTTTCCATTCACTCTCCCTTTTGTCCTTTCATCATGTATTGTGTGGGGATATTGAGTGGCATAACATTTCTCAGACTGAGGCTTCAATTTCGACTGATGTTCAGTATAATTGGAAACAGAAAGACACTAGTGAGATCATCAGTGCAATAGTCAGACAGGCTTGAGTTAAATTCCAGTTATCCCTATTCTTTGGGGATTACTTTGGTTAAGTTACTTTATTTCATCTCTAAGATGAGAATGATACTACCCATTTTGCTGCATTATTGTGAGCATTATTTAATTAAATGAGACAATACACATAGCCTGAGATCACTGCTCGGTACATAGGAAATGTCTAAAATACATTAGTTATTTCCTCTTATTTTACTTGCCTTTGCCTTAATATTTTTTCTTCAAAGAATTATTTCATTTATTATTCTAAGATCCAATCTTTGTCCTTTGAAGGAAAAAAAAAACCTCATTCTGTTTTTTTACACAGTCTTACAAAAGGTAGCACTATGCCAAATAAAGTAATTATTAAGTTATATAATTTAACCAATTGGGTGCTATGTAGCCTAAAGTTTCACTCAAGTTTCACATGCTTACCTAAAGATTTGAACTGAGAAAGCACTTATGACAACCCAGTAGTTCTTTATTTAAAGGTTTCTACCAAGTCCTGCAGTCATGAGATTTAGACATTTTCCTTTTGAAGTGGTTGACTAGAAAGAAAATGACACTTGACAATAAAAAAATTCTGGTTATAATTTAAATAAATAAACATGGTAGTTAAATAACTTCAATATAATTTTATTTATTTATTTATTCTATAGATATAGTAAAATGTGTAATGTTTCTATAGTATATATTTTATTTATTCTATTTATTTCCAAGTTTTAAATATATTTAAAATCTAAGTTTAGATCATAATCTAAGTTTGGTTTTTACTTTAAAATGCTTTCTGAAGTCAGAGAGAAGGGAAACCAACTTTCAGGAATTTTAGCTATCTACAAGCATTTCAACTTTTTAGAAGTCTTCTGAGATTCTTGAAAGGAAGTTTTCTCCTTCTTTCTCTATGGACCTTTGCATTTGATAGGCAAAGCTAATGAGAAATCATATGAAATGCTTTTTTGTTTAACAAGGTTTACATTAAATAATATTTGCTTAGAGTTATTTTGAAAGCTTGTTTAATGTTTTATATTTATGATAGGTAGGTAGGTCCTAGAGTGATTGGTATAGCAGGTAAGTGATTAGTATAGAGGTCACTTGCTTTGCCAGTAGCTGACCTGATTTCAATCCTTTGTATTGCATATGACTCCCCAAGCACAGCTAGGAGGGATCCCTGAACAAAGGGCTAGAAATGATTCCTGAATACAAAAGTGTTTGGCACAAAGTCCATAAAACAAATAAAAAGAATAGGTAAAAAAAAAGACGATGTTTTTTTTAAAGATGATGTTTTTAAGTCTTGTTCTCTAGTGTGGTATCCTTGCCAATAAAGCTCATCAACTCATTCTGGGACAAATTGTTTTCTATACTTGTCTAAAATTTATTCTTTTTGTATGCTGTTTTAACCCAAGAGAAAAGAAATAGAGCCACGACTTCATCCTTAATAGATGCTGAAGAGTTTTGATTTAGTTGTTTTTCCTATTACTTAAATGAACTTGAATTGATATTGTAGTAAACAAAGTAGCAAGACTACCTTTGTTCACAGAAAAAAAAAAAAAACCAGGATAAACAAAGCATTTTTTGTGAAGAGTTGAAAGGTAATCACTTTTGAGGTACTGGCTTATTGTAAATAAATGTAAATCAATAATATTAGTTTAGTTCAATCTTAAAGATGTTTTTCATTATTCCTAGTTTTATCCACCCAACAAAGGCAACACAATGCCTAACCTTTCTTGTTAAACTTTTAAGGGACTCACATTTCCTCTTAATGAGTTTTGTATTGTATTTCATACAGAGAACGAGAGGGTGGGTTTTCTATTTCTTACAACCTTAACAATATTAAAGATAATTATAACTATTCTCTGAATTACAGTTCGAGTACATTTAACAATTCCCTTAATCAAAAACCTGGCAAACACATTTGGGGTAAGAACTCGAGGTGGCTAAACAGAAAATCAGCGCAAACTGGATTAATAAATATGCTCAATTCTTTTTTAGAGTACAAGGGTTCAGGGAAGGGGATTTTTATGAAAAAGGAGGATAAATATGTTTTAAATTAAAAAGTTCTGTCTGAGACAAGTATATTTTTAATAACATGATCATTACAAAGATTATAATGGAGAAAAATAGCCTAGACAAAGGGTACATTTGAAATCATAAAATTAAGAGTTGCTAGAATGGGGAGATAGTACAGGCATCATTAACTCAAAACTGATTCCTGACACCACAGGATCTACTGAGTACCAGTGGGTATGGCCTCTGGCACCAAGATCCCTGCATCTCTGAGACACTGCTGAGCTGGAACAGAATTATATCCTTGCATTGAGTACATGTCATGGCTTTTTAAACTGAAAAATCACTGGCACCTCGTCCTCCTCATCTCTTGAGCACTGCTTGAGAGACATCATCATCATCATCATCATCATAGATTTGGTGTTTAGAAGTCTATTGTGTTCCCTCTGTTGTACAGTTAATAACACACACCATCCTGCAGCAGTAACTTTCAGAAAGGGTGTACTTACTCATAATAAACCTTTGTATCATGGATGTTAGTACAAGTGTGACTCAGTGCAACTTTTTTATCAGTCTTGAGAAGCAGAATAGAATAAAAGTCTCTAAGTCAGGGCCAGAGCAATAGTACATTGGGTAGGTCATTTGTATTGCACGTGGTGGATTCGATCCCCAGCATTCCAGATGGTCCCCTGAGCCAGCCAGAAGTGATTCCTGAGTGCAGAGCCAGGAGTAACCTTTGAGCATCAATGGTCTAAAAACCAACCTCGCCCACAAATATGTTTCTAAGTCAATCTCTTTGATTAGAGATCTTCTGTATAAATGACAATATGTATTCCTGTACAATATAATATTTTCAAGAGAGAAAAAGCAAACAATAAATTTGTTTATAAATACAGATATTAAAATAGATACAAAAAGCCAGCTACCTTCTTGATCTTGAATAATTATGCATATAAATTTCATAAATAATAGTAACAAATAAAAGAAAAAATTTCAGGATTATATCAAACCATTCATTTCTTTTCCACCCCTAACAAGCTTAAACTTAATTCTAAAGTCTTTTTAACATAAAAGAGATAAGGTCTGGGAAAGTGGCTCAATGCCTGCCTTCAGTCATGAGCCCATAAATAAGTAGGATATCTTGTTCCTTACTCATGCTGACGGCAAATCTGGCCATACTTCTGTGAAGTTCCTTGGTGGTACATCAGCATGTGTGATCTCAGATTTATCACCATCAAACATTTACTACATCTGGTCATTGCAAAACACCTCAAACCAGAAGAGATAAAACAAGTCAATGCTCAATGAACAAACATCTATGTCAAATAATAGCCAGTTGCTAAAAATAAAATGTTTTATATCACAGGGTAATGAGTCTAGTTTTGTAGTCATAGAACTCATATCTAAGTAACACTGTGGAAATTAAAAAAATATATTGGCAAAAAAAATATATTGGCAAGAGAAAAAAATGCTCACTATAACTGCTTGTTGCATTCCCCACCCCATCTCTACAAAGCTCATTATTAAATAGTGTAGAACCCAGCGAACAACTACATTTGGAGGGAAACTGCAGGTGTACTGGGAGTTCTATTATGAATTTTCCCCACTGATATGTGTCCAATTATCACAGTTTGCTCATGGGTTTTTAGATCCACAGTATGCTGCTATAAACTGAGATTCTCTGCTGGAATAATCTACATTCCTCACTCTAATAAGGCAGGAATCTGTGTGCTAGGAAAACTACAGTAGGAAGATGATCTGACATTGTTCATTACAAATACTTTAAAAATAACTAATTAGCCATATGTATTAAAGACAATGTATTAAAGTATTGAAATTATATCCAACAAACTAGACACAATTTTGACTATTATGACTTAAATGTTTTTTTTTGATATTTATACTGGCTGTCATTTAGTAGTAATATTGAAGAAAGGTATTTAATTTCTTGGATTTTTTTTTAAAATTTACTCTTCTGTCAGAAATGTTAAAAAGGAAAGACATAAATATTAAAATATATTTAACATGATCATTATTAGGCTCAAAGATGAAGCATAATATATATAAGGAATTTCAGTCTGTCTATAGAACCAACATTTTTGCATATAAAGTAATTAAATATCACTTTTGTTCAAAGCAAAAATATTCACACATATTGAATGTCTTATTTCAAAAGACATCATAATTTAAATTAAATATCCTGTATTACACTACTTTTAAAAAGATTAACAAAGGGAGAGAACAAGAATGGGGGTGAGAGAGAAATGGGACATTGGTGGCAGGAAATATGTTCTGGTGAAGGGTGTTGGACATTGTATGACTGAAGCTCTCTCATGAATAACTTTGTCACTATCTTATGATGATTCAATTAAATAACTTATTTATCTAAATTTTTATTCTATATTTAATACATTATTATATTTAAATATTAAGCATAAAAGAAAACACATTTACAAGCGTTTAAAAATTTTGTATTGTCACACTTCAATTTTTTTCTCTATCTTACATAAGATGTGCTTCAAATTTTGCTTCAGGATTTTTATATTACCTAAAAATGCTATGAATTTGGACTTGTTTGTTTTGTTTTGTTTGGGGGTCACACACTGCAGTGATCAGGGGTTACTTTTGGCTCTGTGTTCAGGGGCCACTCCTGGCAGTATACAGAGAACCATATTGGATGCTGTATTTTCTATAGGGTTGGTTGCATGCAAGGCAAAAGCTCTACAGGTCATGTAGATAAAATACATATATGGGTTTTTATCTGTAATTTTAAATTTTTATAAAATAATGTTTTAGTGTTATAGATGAGACTAGTATTTATTCTCTATGTGATCATTATAAAAGAAAGTCAATAAAGCTCTATTTGGAACCCTTTGTACTTTATGGGTCCACCAAATGCTGTCCCTAAGCTACTATGGATTTCTTATTTCTTAGCCTGAGAAAAGCAGAAAACCAGTAAATGTGTCATTTTTATAAAGCTCACAATCAAAAAATACTTTGTGGGATTGGAGAGTTAGCACAGAGAGTAGGGCACTTGCCTTGCATGCGGCTGACCCAAGTTTGATCCCCGGCATCCCATATGGTCCTCTGAACCTACCAAGAGTAACCCTGTAGCACCACCAGGCCTGACAAAAAAAAAGATACTTTGCAAATATATTCCAAACTATCAAATAAGATGTTGAATGTTATAAGTAGCTAACATTCTATAAAAGAAACAGATTTGACTTTTGTAAAATCCTAAGAAATGAAAAGTAACCAATTCTACATTTCTATAAAATTTTATCTTATTATTCTCTTAAATATTTTTGCATAATAAAGTGGTTTTAATCAGCTACTTAATAACTTTCTTATTAACAATTTCTTACTTCACAATTCAATTTCATTTACATTTACCTTGTTTTTTCTTTCTGAAGGAAAAAAAAATACCCACTAAAACAGCAACCAGGGGGTCAAGAAAATACTCACTAAAATAGCAACCGGGGGGTCAAAAATCAGAGGTATATGCTTAAACATATATCTCTGTGAACACACTGATCCAGAGGAACAGAAGAGTCATTCATGGAAATAACTTATCCTATTGTTTTGTGGTTTTGAGTTTGGAGACCACACCAAGAGCTTCTCAGTGCTTACTCTTGCTATGTGTTCAGCGTGGTGTTCAGGGGACCACATGCTGTACCAGGGTTCATAATGGGATTGGTCACATGGTAGGCATGCACCTAAACTGCTGTACTATTTCTGTCCTGGGAATAGCTTTCATGATGCTTCATCTCCAATGTAGTCTTATCCTTAGTTGCAAACTTATTCAGCTGGTTGAATCTGATTAGTAACCTGACCAGTTTAGGAAACATTCCTTCATTTTTCCTATAAATATTTATTTTTTAAACTCTAGAATATCTAGTTAACAGAATAAATATGATTTTTATTCTCCTTGGCTAGTTTACAGTTGATTATAGTATCTAAATATCAAATAAATATCCAAATAAATAAAGTAGTAGTCACTGGTTCCTCAAAACTCGATAAAGAAAATGATCTACAATATCAAAGAGCCCTGTAGCTAAGGTTTCAGAGAATGTCTCATGGTGAAGGAATAAGGTAAATGAAAGGAAATCAATCTTTTTTGGGAGGTTGGGGGGTATACCCAGTGGCTCTCAGCAGTTACTCAGAAATTATTCCTGGATTGGGGGGGACCATATGGGACAGCAGGAATCGAACCGAGGTCCCTCCTGGATCAGCCGTGTGAAAAGCAAAGGCCCTACTGCTGCACTATCATTCCAAAACCAGGAAATCAATTTTTTGAGAAAAAGTTGAGGTAAGGAGTTTTAAGTCAGACAGATCTGTTTACTTAAAGGTTGATGTCATAAAAGGTATAACACTTTTGCCATTCATCTGTTGAAGGGCATCTTGGTTGTTTTCAGATTCTGGCTATTGTAAATAGTGCTGCACTTCAACAGACGAATGGCTAAAGAAAATGTGGTACATATAGACAACGGAATATTATTCAGCCATCAAGAGAGATGAAGCCATGAAATTTTCCTAAATATAATGGATATGGAAACTATTGTGTTGAATGAAATAAGACAAAGGGAGAGAGATAGACACAGAATAGTCCCACTCATCTATGAGTTTTAAGAAAAATAAAAAAAAATATTAATGTAATAATGCCCCAAGACAAGAGAGATGAGAGGAGCCAGGTCTTGATCATGATATGAAGTTCACCACAAAGAAAGGTGAATGCAGTTAGAGAAATAACTACACTAACAACTATCATGACATTGTTAATTAGTGAGAAATAAGAATGTCTGTCTCAAATACAATTCAGAGGTGGAAGAGGGAGGGAGCTGGGGACATTGATAGTAGAAAGGTTGCACTGGTGAAGGGGATTGTTCTTTTTATGACTGAAAATGTGGTACATATAGACAACGGAATATTATTCAGCCATCAAGAGAGATGAAGCTATGAAATTTTCCTAAATATAATGGACATGGAAACTATTGTGTTGAGTGAAATAAGACAAAGGGAGAGAGATAGACACAGAATAGTCCCACTCGAACTTCAAACGTGTTCGTAATCATGGTGCTTAAAGATATTATAATCTGAAAAAAATCAAATAAAAAGGAAGAAATAAGTTAAAAAAGAAATGAAAATGAAAAATTATAGCAGCAAGCTCACTTGTGAAAATTATCTTATCTCCAATAAAAAAGTCATTAACACAGTGGTCAAAATAATAGTATAGAACTTTTGAAGAAACAAAAGGTCAAGCCTATGAGAGTGTTTGGACAGTGGTGAAGTATTTGAAAAAGATTGTGAGGTAAGTAGAAGCAGATTGTGCAACTTTGTATGTTAGAGCAAGAGTTTAGATTTTCTGTTTCTTGTACCCACAGGTACTTATGGTGTCCAAAATTCAATTTTTTTTTTTTTTGCTATTGCAGTCAGGTCTGCCAAGAATAGGAACACTTTAGGTTTTCCAGAGTTAATTTAATTGAAGGTAATTGTAATTTAATTGCTTACAAAGATCATAGAATAGCTGAGAGGAAAACCAAATGATGAGGCTATCTAGAAATTATAGCTTCAATCACCCTAAACAGAGAGGAGTTGATTATTCAGACTCTTGTGACCTTTCACATTATTTTACATAGAATTTGGCTATAAAGTATAAAGCAGACATTTGGCTATTTGGCTAAAAAGCATAAAGTATACATTTTTTAAATTTTGTTTTACTTACTGTTTTTACTTTATAAATTAAACAGACATTATGTAATGTTAGGATTTGGGACTACACCTGATTATATTCAAGACCACTTCTGACTTTTTGTTCATGAATCATTGTTGATGGTTTTCAGGGGGCCATATGTAATGGGTGGCAACCATATCAACTGCACACAAAACAAGTGCTTTATGTGTTTGCTATTTCTCAGCCTAAAATTCTTATTTTTTACTATAGATAATAAATATTTTACAGATAAAATGTTGATTTTGGAAATGGATTGCTAATAATCTAGTTAAAGTCAGTCAGTGATCTTTAGATAAAATAAATTAGATCCTGATATTTTTCATTGCTAAAAGTTGATGCTCAAACTACAATGCAATAATTTCAAATAAATAAAATATTCAAGTATTTTATTTGGATAAAATATTATTAAAATATTTTGGGAGTGGAGCGATAGCAAAGCAGTAGGGCTTTTGCCTTGCATCCCAGATGGTCCCCTGAGTCTGACAGGGGCAATTTCTGAGTGCAGAGCCAACAGTAACCTCTGTGCACTGCCAGGTGTGGCACCCCCCACCCCAAAATTTAAATAGTATGGCATTCAAGTATTTTACTTTTATTTTACAAATAAAATATTCAAATAAATGTTTCTAGGAATGGATCGTACTTACTTCCTAGAGTTTGTAAACAAAAAAGATAAAATTAAAATTGAGCCTTAAAAACCATAATTACCAGTGGTAGGGAAAGGTAGGAAATAAATAATAATAATAAATGATTGTCAAAGAAGAAGCAAAAAAATCTTGGAAAGTGTCCATTACAGAGTCAAGAAAGAAAGGGACTATAAAAATAGATGGGATATGACTGGGTAAGAGCATTAGATGAGGGTTCAAAAGTCCTTATCATTTCAGGTGTTATCTGGACTTCCATTATGTTATCATTTAAAATGGGCACACTGGATTTTAGACTTGGGTCATGAATACATTGCACCTGGGCTTGAGTATGGCATTTCAGTTATAAAATCTGGGGCACAGATACAGTAACTTCATTTTCCACTTGCCATTATCCCCCGTATGTCTCTTTCATAAAGTTGTAATAGGAGAATGCCACATCTTACGACAAAGATCAGACATACTTTTCCTTACTACATGTATTGTCATAATATTGTGTTCAATTCTACCCTCATGCTAGTATCATCCTTGCAGGAGCATAACTGTTTTTTAATTTATGGAAGATATGTTAAAGTCAATATGAAAAATCCTATAAAATAAAAATATTTCTAAGAGTAAATGTGCCAATTACCTTTATAAAACTAAATACAATAAGTAATGAATATATAACTAAAATATCCATGGATACAAGTTGAAATCACAAGTCTTAATTTTGTGAGACTGATTCTAACCATGTCTTATTCTAATGGTTTTTTAATTATCTGCGATTGTACATCTATTTATTTTATTTTTATTTAAATTTTTAATTTTGTGCACCATAATATACAATACTGATAATATTTACCATAAATATCATTTCAACAACACATCCTCCTTCATAATATCATCTTCTCCCCCAAACTTTCCTCCCCAAATCTTGTCTTTTCATCATGGAAGCTCAGCTCTGTAGACCAGGTTTTCAGCTTCTGTTGCTTCTTACCTTTTATCTTCTTACTGTGTCTATGCCCCACATATGTAAGAGGTCATTTTATATCTTTACCTCTGGATTTTTTTACAAAATAAATTTCACACTATTAATTTGTATTTAACTTAATATTATATATAGTTTACATATGCAAGAGTTTATTCACTTTACAGAAATACCAACAAATATTTTATTGGGCATTGGTTAATTCTTAGGTTCTGTTATAGCCATCCAGCAATAACAATACACAAGAACTAGGCAGAAAATAAAAACAGATAAAATTCCCTTCATAAAACTTACATTGAGTTTTAGAGACATTTTGACATTTCAAAAAAAAAATGTGGTCACATTATATTGGCTCTTGAAAAGTGCCATGAAGAAAAAAGCTGTAAGGATGGGAATGGAGCAAAGGGCTATTTTATTAAATATTCAGAATAGTTCTTGTGAGGGGGGTGGCAATCGAATATAGTACTGAATGAAGTGGAAGAGGAAGCCTTGTACTCTGGAGAGAGTTTACTGACAGGAGGAACAGTGAGTACTTAGACCCAGAGATGAGTATAGCCTTAGTTGTTCTAAGAATAATGTGTAGAGGAAGTAGTTGGGTGATAGAAATGTAGAATAGATAGGAGATAAACAGAAAAAGGGCCCAGGAAGTTTTGAGAATGGATCTGAATCCTCCAAAGCTTGTAGACTACAATAAAGACTACATTTAATGGAGCAGATTGGACAGTTCTGAATGCAAGCATGGCATTATCGAACTTGTAAGAATTTTTTTCTCATTGGTTTAAATTACCTAGAATTTCAGAGGGTCTGGCTTTACATTTATGAATGTGTAAGACTATATCTACCAACTAAATAGTATGCTGACTTCGTGTTTTTAAAAAGATATGTGTGTATTTGTACATAATGCATGTGATGTTGTAATGTTTAACATATCTTAGTAAGGACCATGGGAAGCATATATATCTTATTACTCGGCAGCTCAAAGTACTATATAAGCTCTCAGTATAAGTTTGTGGCAAATAAATTGAAGAACTGGCATGGATGCATGACAAAATCGCATTCTTAAATATTTAATTCAGCGCTGCAGATTGATTGAAATGTACTTCTACTTCATTCCCTCCAATGTCTCCAATTTGCAAAAGATGCACTTGACCCAAGTGCAGTTAGTTCCCTAGTCCCAAACCCATTTCTAAGTATTGTAAGGTGGAAGAGGCCAAATTTTCTTACTTACAGTCCTGAGTTTTCCAGACAAGATTTTGCCAATAATTACTTGTGTTGTTCTTGGTGGCCCATTTCAATTCTGACTTTAAAAAACACAGAACTGCTTTTTTTTTTCTTCCTAAACTGAAGGAAATTAGAAAATATATCATTAGCCAGATGATATTCAAGAAAATTCTTTTCATTCACTCACTTTTATTTCCTATTACCAAATATATGTATATCCTTTCCCAACCAACAAAAACTATTCACTCAAATAATATAATTTCTCAAACTAGGGGAAAATGAAACCAACTTTGAATTGCTCCACAGCATTTAATAAACATTTGAATCCTGAAAGCTAAATGTGATGACAGCATTTTATTAAATCTGGGTGAAGTCATGTGAGTTAAAATACAAATTAGTTTACAAAAGGCACACACATACAAATCAGATATTCCCCTTCCCCATCACTGGTAAGTTTTAAAGCCAATTTGGCCATTCTTGACTTTTTCAGTGTTGATTTCTAAAGTCTGTAAATGTCAATGTCACTTGAGGGAAAGGGCCATGTGGTATTAGAAAAAGAGAATTAAAGGAATGAAAAATTGGATTGAAATCTCAAAAAATAGGTACTTAAAGAAATGTAAAAAAATGCTGAATGCATGCTTTTTGTCACTATTGGAATACTGACTCAAATTCAAATTATTCTTAATGTAATGAGCACCCCTGATTCAATGTTTATTTGTAAATGGAATATTACTGTGAATATCATGTAAACCACTATGATTAAAAAATAAAAAATAATTTAAAAAAATAAAAAAATAAATGAAGCTTTTGCAATGAACAATTTATAGATTTTTAGGAAATTAATGCCCAGGTGAGCAAAGTTTACCATAAACCTGTGGTTTGCAATCTGCCATGTAACATCAATTTCAGTGTATTAAGGAAGACTTCTTGGAGGTGATGACATGTAGAATTATTTTTTAAAGGACTTTTCAAAACATAAGGATTGCTGAAAGGATGGCATGTTCCGGTCCTAAGAGAAATTAGAAACTAGGGTGAAAATTACTTGTATCCAACAAATTACAAATAGTTCAGTGTTGGTGCACAAAATCCAACAGGAACCAATTAGGTTTTCTATGTGCTGAAACTCACTTTTTATGTTGAATGTATTACTTATCATTTCAAAGACTAATGTTAATGTTCCTACACCTATGCAGAAAACAAGTAGGTATTTTTTGTTTGTTTTAAGTTTTTGTTTTTACTTTGGTGGTGAGGAGGTTGGGCCACACCCAACTCAAGGGTTACTCCTGGTTCTGCATTCAGAAATTACTCCTGGGGAGTAATGAGCTCTGAAGAACGATATAGAATGCTAACTATTGAAACCATTTCATTCATGTGCAAGGCAAATGCCCATTACTATCTCTCCAGACCTTAAACATTTCAGATGTGTAGGGTATGTCTTTATTTTGTTTACCTTTCATTTTACCTTTGAGTTTACATGAGTTACAAGCTATAAAGTCGTGCAGTTCACATTGCATTTCTCTAGAGAAACAAGAAATATAGCAACGTTGCATTTTTAGAAAAACTGCTTTGGGGTTTTAATGACATATTTTTCTGTACCTTTGTACTTAATTGGTCGTTAAGTTCTGTAATTTGCACTTCAGTAATATATTCTGAATTTTTTTTTTTTTTTGGTTTTTGGGCCACACCCGGTGACGCTCAGGGGTTACTCCTGGCTATGTGCTCAGAAGTCGCTCCTGGCTTGGGGGACCATATGGGGAACCGGGGGATCGAACCGTGCGTGGTCCATCCTAGGCTAGTGCAGGCAAGGCAGGCACCTTGCCTCCAGCGCCACCGCCTGACCCCATATATTCTGAATTTTGTCTACATTATTTATCAACTGGGGTTTGGACCAACTTTTCATTCTCCTTGCTTTGTACCTTTTTTAGGCAATGGAATACTTTTTCAAATGTGCAGATTATTTTATTCTGCTCATAAAATTGTTGCTCTGCTATTTTTAAAATAAAATCTAATTTGTTTAGAGTGGCCCCTTGACTCTAATTTGATCTTAGGTTCAACTTCAGCATTCATTTTACTACCATCCCTTTCTTTTTTTTTTTTTTTTTTTTTTTTTTTTTTTTTTTTTTTTTTTTTGAAATGCTAACCTTTGGGCCTGGAGAGATAGCACAGCGGCATTTGCCTTGCAAGCAGCTGATCTAGGACCAAAGGTGGTTGGTTCGAATCCTGGTGTCCCATATGGTCCTCCGTGCCTGCCAGGAGCTATTTCTGAGCAGACAGCCAGGAGTAACCCCCCTGAGAACCAAAAAAAAAAAATGCTAACCTTTATATTTTAAACTAAGTGGGAAGATTTTTTTTTTAGTCTTTCTCTGTTTTTATTCTTTCTGTCACTGAGCACATATCATACTGTGTTCTAAAGGTATCTCTTACCAACTAAGAACTTGTTAATGACTTAGACTGGTCTTTTAATTATATATTCCTAGCACTCCATGAATTGTCTTAAAGTATTTGAATTGCTCATTAAATATTTATAAAATTAAGGAACAGTTTTTCATGTACACAAATGGAAAATAAAATATTAATGAATCATTTAGAAATGATCCTCCACTTTTGTCAAAAATATAGATGCTCTATTTTCCATTTTTAAATGAAATTTTTAAAGGCCTATTTTAAAAAAAAATTGTTGGATGCCAATGTATTTAAAACTCTTATTAAAATGCTATTCTCTTTGCAAAGGAAACCTTTACATTGAAATATGGTGTTTTTTCTATGGTTGTTGAAGTAAGAATGTGGCAGTACAATTATGGATAATCTGTGTTCTTTTTCTTATATACTTTCCCTTAATTCACCAGATCTATTGGGGATGATGGAATGCCTGTGGCTTTTTAACTAGTGTAGCAAAACAGCACAATTCTAATTCGTTCAAATTTTGGTAGTTTTTGGTTGCTTGCCTTTGTGGTTCTTTTTCATTGAGTTTTGAGTCTAAAACTCTGGAAGGTATATCAGTTTCAGAACTCAATCAAAATGTATTTTTAATTGGCAAGCTTATCAGAATGATGTATCAAGAAATTCAAAGTGTGGTCTGAAAGAAAAAACAAAAGCACTATTTTTTGAATAATTAAATTTATACTTTTTTTTTTTTTTTTTGGTTTTTGGGTCACACCCGGCAGTGCTCAGGGATTACTCCTGGCTCCATGCTCAGAAATTGCTCCTGGCAGGCACGGGGGACCATATGGGGCACCGGGATTCGAACCGATGACCTTTTGCATGAAAGGCAAACACCTTACCTCCATGCTATCTCCGGGGCCCCAAATTTATACACTTTTATGCAACATTTTCCTCAATATATCAGCAAAATGATACTCCACATTTAAAATTTTAGTCAGTGTTTTATCTCCTTTCTAAGTAATAGTAGCAAAAACACCTTTCTAAATTATACATATTTCATATATTGAAGTTTTATCTTGCAATGGATACTATATATTCCTATTTCTGGTGTAATGAATAAATAAGAAAGCCTGAAACAGTAAAGGATAAAATTGGGAAGAGGCAACATATCTTTTGTATAGTCCATGGACATCACTAGCATTTTCTTTTCTATCTCACTCTTCACTATTTCCCTCTGCTTTCCTCCAAAAGAGTATGTATCCATGTAAATCTGGTAACTAATATACATGGACGTACGTGCAGCTTATATATGTATTTTCTGAAATTAAATAATTATTTGAGTATCAGTGCTAAACTTATGATATTTTTGGTTTCCTTCACTGCTTTACAGAGCATATTATATGCCCAATACAATGTGTTTGAATTCTGATAACTACAAACTAATATAGAGAAAATCAGGCTAATGACCAGAAGAATAAAAAGATAAAAAAAAAATTTCAGCAAAAATGTTATGCATTTTCACATTCAATAAAACCTGAGAGCAACAACTATGATTGTGAAGAGCTTTTACTGGAACTACAGAGAAAGACTTTGGGGTGAGACAATTTATAGTGTATGGAGTCTGTAGTTAATCTTATGCCAGGATATTTCATGAGCAAGGTGTCCCTGTTTTTAGGCCAAAGGCTTTTCCTTTCTATTTTCCCCTAAATTTTGCTTTGCCCATGCAAATAATAACTTCCATAAACACACCTTTTTATTGTATTTTTATCTCTTATCTTTAAAAAAAATGAGAGCTTACTAAAGATTCTGCTATTGTATTAATGACTTTTTAGAAATACAATAATTTTCACTTGCTATACTTGCTACTGAGCTTTCTCTTCTTTCTTCTCTTCCATTTTATTTTTTCTATTTTCTTTCTATTTTTCTCAATAACTTTGCTTTTCCTTATATTGAAACAAATGCATTACGATCAGTTATGTTAACTATGTGATCTATTTTTAAATTTAAAAAATTTGATAAAAATAAAATAAACAATGGACCTAATGACAAGAATTCTGGACAGAAAACAGACATGTTTCATAATTAAAGAATTTTTAAATATATATATATAATTTTCATATTATCAGTTGAGAAGAAGCAGGGCACTTTCCTCTGACTTGCTAAGCATTTGTAGCCAAACTCATCTATGTCTTTTCTGGAAATTTGATCAAAAAAATCATTCTAAAACATGAATATTTGCAAAACTAAGATCAAATTGCCTTTGGGCTCTCCGTTTTGACCATGAGCATATATATAAAACATTTAAGATTAATTTTTATTTATTCATCTCATTGTTTTTATTTATCACTTAAGAAGTTGACGAAAGAATAGAAAGATATAAAATATGGAATTTTGGGTTACCCAAAATGACCTCCTCTGACTCGGTCAAATTTGTGGTTTATATTTTAGCCATCACTATGGTTAATTTAGATTTGTTTTTACAATGCATATAAACAAATGTTCGATAAAAAAAATTAAAAGAGAAGGAACCGAGAGTGAAATGTGAGATCAGCTAGGCAGACCAACATTGTATTAAAGATACCAAGCTAAATGATGGAATATATGAATAAGCTTGATTACTTTAGCTGAAAAAATAAACCATTGATAGTACTCTGATACCTCTAAGTCTTCTTTGATAGGTGTAACAGCTTTTCTTTCTTTATGTGTAAGTTTCTATTGAGTCACTTCAACTATTAAAATCACATTAGTGCACTTTTTTAAGTGTCTTCATCCTCCACGGATCATCAAAAAAGTCCTGCTGCAAGGTTATGTACTCTATGATTCTAAGAAGGCTATAAGAAATAAGAAGTGTCTACGGCCATACCACCCTGAACGCGCCTGATCTCATCTGATCTCGGAAGCTAAGCAGGGTCGGGCCTGGTTAGTACTTGGATGGGAGACCGCCTGGGAATACCGGGTGCTGTAGGCTTAAAGAAAAAAGAAAAAAGAGGTGAGGAAATTGGAGCAAATGCAATTTACAATACCTAAGAATAACTCCATTAGTCAAGTGTGATGAATTCCCCTTTACAGATAAGATACTTAGATGGGTTTTTGTTTTTGTGTTTGTGTTTTGTTTTGGAGGCCACAACCAATGGTGCTCAGGGATTACTCTTGGCTCTGTGCTCAAAAATCTCTCTGGGCTCAGGGGACTATATGAGATGTTGGGGATAATCTGGGTCCATCCTGTGTCTGCCACATGCAAGGTAAATGCTCTACTGCTATGCTACCACTTCGGCCCCATGTTTTAACATGTCAATAAATTGCCCAAATTTGAATTGAATTAAGATATAACCTTATATATAAATTTTATTTCAATTTTACTCATTATCTATAAAATTGGAACACAAGTGTAAGAAGTGCTTAATATAAAAACTCAGTAGTAGATTTAATATATTACCTTTTATTTATATAATTAGATGTTAGAAACTACTAACAATAATATTTGTTCTAATTCTAACAATATAATTGTTAGAAATTACTATCTAAAAACTTTATTAATTTGTACAGGATTGACCTCTAATAGAATAGAATGATACAGACACAGGTCTTACTCATCTGTGGAATTTAAGAAAAATTAAAAGACATTATTGTAATAATACACAGAGACCAGAGAGATGAGCTTCATGATATGAAGCTTACCACAAAGAGTGGTGAGTGCAGTTATAGAAATAACTACACTAACAACTATCATGACAACGGTAGTGAGTAAGAGAAATAGAATGCCTGTCTCAAATACAGGAAGGGGTTAGGGAGGAGGAAGATGAGTGGCATTGGTTGTAGAATGCTGCACTGGTAAAGGGGGGGATGTTCTTTTCTTTTCTTTCTTGTTTTTTTTGGGGGGGTCACACCCGGCAGTTCTCAGGGGCTACTCCTGGCTCCATGCTCAGAAATTGCTCCTGGCAGGCACAGGGGACCATATGGGGCACCAGGATTCAAACCGATGACCTTTTGCATGAAAGGCAAACGCCTTACCTCCATGCTATCTCCTGGGCCCCGGGATGTTCTTTTCAATAACTGAAACCCGACTACAAACATATTTGTAATCATGGTGCTTAAAGATATTATTTAAAAAAAATAAATAAATAAAATGTTAATACAGAATTAGTACTGGTTAAAAGGAATTGCCACAAACCAAACTAGAAATTATTTCACAAGCCTACTAAATCATTGAAACAGAGCATGCATAGTGAAACTCTGACAATTATTTTATTATCATCAGAAAATGATTCACATTCATTCTTTTTAAAAGATCAAACTTTTCAAGTAAATACATATCATTGCTTTTTAAGTCTATTATAATGTGAACAATTGAAATAAAAATCTAAATTTCAATTTGTGTTTTAAAACGTTATAACATATCTTAAGAGGAGTTTAAACTTTTTGTTTGTTTGTTTTTGTTTTTGTTTGGGGGCCACACCCTGTGGCACTCAAAACAGAGGTTACTCCTGGCTATGCACTCAGGAATCGCTCCTGGCTTGGGGGGGTCCATATGGGATGCCGGGGGGGGGATCAGTGGGGGAATCGAACCATGGTCCGTCCTAGGCTAGCTCAGGCAAGGCAGACCCCTTACAGCTTGCGCCACTGCTCTGGCCCCAGGTGTTTAAACTTTTATAGATTCCACAGAGACTAAATAAAATAATCTATCACATCTCTATTATTGTTTTGCCTTTTTTGAATTCTTTGATAGGAGCAAATGTTACTCATAAGCAGCACTCAAGAAGTCTGGAGCATTTCTTGCAATTCCCAGCCGAATATGACAACTGCTCAATGTGAGGGCTCCAAGATGCTTAGCTCTTGACCCTGCTGTATCAGATATAGCCCTATTCAGGGGCTACTCCCACAGTACTGGGGAGCCTCCAGGGGTTCTTGGGGAACCTGGTGGTGCAGGACATTAGACAGAGTTCAGCCCTGTACTAAATCTTCCATTTTTTATTATGTGTCAGAATACAAGCTAGATTTATTTCTCCTGTTTTTATTCATTATGATTCATTTTAAATTAGGAGATACAGAGGCTAAGGAAGAGATAGAGAGCTCAAAGGACAGATTTCTTGCCTTGCATGATGAAGTCCTGACTTCAATCCCACAGTTCTATATTAATGTTGTCAATTATGTATTATGGCCTTGGGGATTCTGATTGCTTTCAAAGTGATCCAGGTATAACTGTGAATGGTTCTCTCTCACATATATAATATAAATTGGATCGAATCATTTTTTTTTCCTGCAATCCAGAAATTTTTCTTGTATTGTTTGGCAGGCTTTTTTGATGCCAGGATGGTAACACATGCTGTGTCTGTGTGCCTTAAGTTCCCCCTTTCCTAAAAGGCAGAGGTGATGATGATTTGTGTCTCTGATCACTGAGTAGGCCATAATCAACTTTATTCTAAGAACTCTCAGGGTAGGATCCATTCTTCTGACAAGCATGTCAGTCTGTGTGCAGACATCATTTAGCTGCTATGGGATGTGGGGAATGGGACGAACTCTTGCTATTGCCTATTGGAATAGTACTAGTGAATAAAATGGTGGGGAGAAGATTGCTGTGTACAAACTGTTACTAAAGAGCTGGAGAGAATTGAAACTTCAATCTGCTCAGTTGGTCTAACTGTAGGCAGGCTGTGTCCTGCTCTGAGTGATGGCCACCTGCTGGCTGCTTGCATAGCAAGCAAGTTGCCTCCATTGTACCTTCTGGCTGCTTGCAATCATAAGGCAAATGCTTAATCAGGAGCTTTTGAAAAAGAGCACGCTTACTAAACCTATAAAATTCCCTTCTCTGATTAAAGCACCAATGATGTGGCAAAATCTATTAGAGTATAAGTTAACGACCATTATAGTAGAGAAAATAAATTATTAAGGGGCAAATTTGTAGGTATTCTAGGAAAATAGATTTTGGTTAGACTAGTCTCTCGCCCAGCTGAGAGAATTAAATAGGAGTCTGGGGACATGTTAAACGTAGTGCTGGACATGGTTAGAGGACAGCAGGGAAAAATATGGTAACTGAAAAGCTGCAGCTTTCCTCTGTGAAATGCACATTGATTTTCAAAGGCTGAAGAGGGACTCTGCTGAGAACCTTTCTACTGTGCACTGCCAGAAAAGAATAGATGTGGCCTCATATTAGGTCATAGTATTTTTTTTTAATTTTACTCAAACCTTTCCCATGAGTTTAGCTCATTAGAGAAAAAAAGTTTTAATGTGATAATAGATATAAAAAATTCAGTCTGCAGAGTTTAAAAAATGCTGATAGTTTTCATTCAACATTGACTTAACTCACTTTCATTTTGGGTAAGTTTAGTTCAGAATAAAGATAGCAAAAATAGAATTATAGCAAGTTTGCCTTTCTAGACTTGCCCACTAAAATGCGTATTTTACACTTAACTCACAAAGTGCCAATGGGGCATCATCCACTCAGCGATGCCACTACCACAGGCATATTTTTTTGCTTTACAAAAAGAGTGAGGTCTTTATTTAATTATTATTTTATTCTTCTTCCAAAGAGCACCCAATAAATTCTGAGAGTAAGAGAAAGAAACTTTGGCCAGAGAGATAGTACAGGGTATGAAAGTGTAACTTGTTTGTGGTCAACCCTCATTCAGTTCCTGACCTTGAATATAGTTCCTTGAGCACAGAGCCAGGGGTGAATCCTGAGCCAAGCCAGGTCTGTTCTAACCCTGACACTCAGAGAGAATATCAGTTTATAAAGTAAGCTAATGTGTTGATTAAATAGTTTATGCTTTGTATTTATTTTTCTTTTATTCTAAAAATGTGTACTTAGAGTATACAGTGTTGAGATTAAATGCTCTCACAGAGACAAAGATATTAACACTAGTAATACTTTTACTATGCCTCTATTACTGGCAGACCACTTATAATAGCTATACTGTGAATCAAGTAATAGTATAAACATTTTATAGAAACTCATTTCTTCTTTACAACAAGTTTTATGGGGGCCTGGGAGATAGCATGGAGATAAGGCGTTTGCCTTTCATGCAAAAAGGTCATCGGTTCGAATCCCGGTGCCCCATATGGTCCCCCGTGCCTGCCAGGAGCAATTTCTGAGCATGGAGCCAGGAGTAACCCCTGAGCACTGCCGGGTATGACCCAAAAACCAAAAAAAAAAAGTTTTATGAACAGGTACTATTATTTTCAGATATTTTATATTTGAGAAAATTGGGGAAAAGAGAGGTTAACCAATGACCTAGGTAATGTTGCTGATGATTGATAGAGCCAGAATTTCATCTCAGAAAATAAGTTTTTGTTTCTGAAATATGTATATGTATGTATGTAGAAAGAGTAGAGGTGAAAGAAAATATCATATACTTAACAGAATGCACAGGGAACCCAATTTCTGGAGAGGCTGAGCTGTTGGGTAAAGTTTATGACTCATCTGACATTGGCCATTAGGATGGAGCTGAATGTACAGATTTGGAGGCTGGACATCCAGATCACAAGTGTGGAAAGCAAATTGCCCAGATTGACTGGTTTGTGAAGTATAGAAAATTAATTAGGAGTGGTCAGGCAGAATGATTAGATTAGGCCAAATTAAAAAAAAAATAAGGGTTAGGCTAAAGAGGGTGATTTATGTTTAATGTCACTATTGACATTTTTGTATTGGGGAGATATGTGATATCTTTATGATATCATATCAGATATGATGAAAACTTTAAATTATATCAGAGTATGGTCAGATTGTGATGAATAAAGATTGATACTTTTTTTTTTGTTTTTGTTTTTGTTTTTGTTTTTGTTTTTGGGTCACACCCGGCAGCGCTCAGGGGTTACTCCTGGCTCCATGCTCAGAAATTGCTCCTGGCAGGCACGGGGGACCATATGGGGCACCGGGATTCGAACCGATGACCTATTGCATGAAAGGTAAACGCCTTACCTCCATGCTATCTCCCGGGTCCCAAGCTTGATACTTTTTAAGAGTAAATTCACAATGAATAAAATTTAGGAAGTAGTGTTTGGATGTAACAGTCTTATAGCGAAAGACCAACTGATCCCAGAAGCATATCTTACTGTTAAAGGGGGCAGGGACAATTCATAATGTCTTCTGTCTTATCATCAATAAATTATTAAGTTTCAGTATGCTTTATAGGACTAGCCCTATAAAATGACAACTCTTGGCATTCAAATATAAATCTATAAATGCTGGTGTACATACATCTTCATAAAGAATTTTTTTAGGTCTTATGACAGAATGTTTCATGAGTAGGGTCTCCCTGTTTTTAGGCCAAAGATTTTTCCTTTCTATTTTACCCATCTTTTGCTGCGCCTATGGAAAAAAAAAAAGAAGAAAACCTCACCACACACACACACACACACAATTTTTCTTTTCTTTTCTTTTTTAATTTCTTACCTTTTAAATAGGGCTCCAGCCTTTTCTCAGAGAATTTTGGGACATATATTACTTTATTTTACCACATAGCTCTGCATTTTTGCATAAAACTAAGAAGAAAGAAAAAGAGAAAGCTAGGGGACAGGGTCCAAGTGGTATCAGATGCATTGGTGAAGAAAAAATAAGGACATAACTAAATATCAAGCCAAAGCCAATGACAATAGAATAAAGAAACCAAAACTTTAACAATCTAAATTTAAAAGGACCTGTTATACAGGGAGGCTAAGAGGCAAAGTGTAGTGGTATAGGATGCATTCTGGGTTCATTGGTAAAGGGAGGTTGACACTGGTGGTGGGTAGGGCCCTGACTCATATATATCTGAAATTCAATTATGAATAACTCTGTAGATCACAATGGTTTTAATAAAATTAAATTATTAAAAAACCGAATTCTTATGGCTTCCTTTTTACTATTTAAGTTCAGCAAGGCATGAAGATTGTGTAGATACTATGCCCCTGCGTGAAAGATGAGTATATCAGATCCGTTTTCATTTTGATTCTTCTCGGTGATCTAGTATGAGCAAAGCAGGCACACTTGTCATATTGAAAGCATCTGCAGTTTATTTTCCATGGTGTTGTTCCCTAGTTTTTGGACTTTGACTCATGTGTCGAAGATCATTGCCCAATCCAGCATTTTTCTTCTCCATCCAACTTTCACATCAGCTGCCCTGAGGGCTGTCTTCTCACCATTCTTTGCAACTCTCTGGGTTGGAGGCTACTCCCAATGTTCAACAGAGATACCACAAAGGCAACACTTTATTTTGTGGTCTAGTAAAATGGGAGTCCAATTTATGGATCTGTGGAATTTTTCTGTGTCATATGTAGCCTCCCTGGTCAAAATGTGATTTTTTTTTTTTACCTTTTTCTTTTTTTTGGAGGGTCACACCCGGCAGTGCTCAGGGGTTACTCCTGGCTCCATGCTCAGAAATTGCTCCTGGCAGGCACGGGGGACCATATGGGGCACCGGGATTCGAACCGATGACCTTTTGCATGAAAGGCAAACGCCTTACCTCCATGCTATCTCCCGGGCCCCTTTTTTTTTACCTTTTAAGAAGAATTTTCATCAGTAACTGAAAACATAGCCTAAATTAGGGATTATCTGAGATCATTACATAAACTGTAAGAGTTCATACACATTTGTGAAGATTCTCTTAAGCCAGTATAAGAACACTGAAGGAAGGGGCCTGGGAGAGAGCATGGAGGTAAGACGTTTGCCTTTCATGCAAAAGGTCATCGGTTCGAATCCCGGTGCCCCATATGGTTCCCTGTGCCTGCCAG
>PVKC010003520.1:26282-38906 GCA_004027635.1 Crocidura indochinensis | reverse complement strand
CATCCCCGCCAACACTGTTTGTTCTCGTTCTTTGTGATGTGTGCCATTCTCTGTGGTGTGAGGTGGTACCTCATAGTTGTTTTGATTTGCATCTCCCTGATGACTAGTGATGTGGAGCATTTTTTCATGTGTCTTTTGGCCATTTGTATTTCTTCTTTGTCAAAGTGTCTGTCCATTTCTTCTCCCCATTTTTTGATGGAATTTGATGTTTTTTTTTCTTGTAAAGTTCTGTCAGCGCCTTGTATATTTTGGAGATTAGCCCCTTATCTGATGGGTATTGGGTGAATAGTTTCTCCCACTCAGAGGGAGGCTCTTGTATCCTGGGCACTATTAAGGAAGAGCATTGTTAGGGCTAGGATAAAGTTATGGAAAATGTTTATTCGTATCTTATAACCATATATATAGACATATATATGTCACTTCATTCTATCTCAAGACTCTGACAAGGTGGGAAAAGATCTAAGCTTGAGTTTCCTGAACAGAAAAATAACTAACCTTAATTTACATGTTCTTATCATCCTATTTCCATGTATATATTCAATAAGGATCCTTTCAATGGATATATGGAAGAACGCACATACAAAATAGTGGTCATTTTGTCTTTCTTATATTTTTATATTTAATTTTTAAATTTAAAATTTTTATGGTATACTCGGATTATCATTATAATAAGCACAAAAGATGGAAAAAAGAAAAGTCTTAAGGAATTTGAGTTGAATAACAATAAGTTTGCTTCAAATAGGTGAACTATAGTCATTAATTTTTAAGCTTCTTGGTTTATGCTGGCTGGTACTAATAATTCTTACTTTAAATATATAAGGAATATGTGGTCCAGATCTTTAGAAATACCTTTACATTTTTATTTAAATAACTGCAGGCACGTTTTTAATAATCATGTCTTTATAGTGTTTTCTTCTCATATTATATGACTTTCACTTCTTTCAAGCATAACTGCTGCTAAATTGAGGATATCAAAAAAACCTAAGAGACTTGACTAAGACAGTTATGTTGAAAATTCAGGTTAGAACTTTTGTGATAGTTCGACTGAAACAATGATCTCAGAATGCATGCTAATGTTTTGAAAATTAGGAAATCAATTGCACCAAATTGTCTCCAAATGTCCTTAGAACTAGGATCTTATAATGCCTCAGTTGTTTCTGATGCACCTACATATATTGGAAGATAATATACATGCCTTTTGCTGTTGAAAGAGAAAAATAATGCTTAAAGGATATAGGGTGGTAGAATGTCCATAAAAGTCAAGACTCAGTTTGCCCTGAGACAGGGCTTTCCTGATAAATCTGAGTTTTTTAGGGAGTGACAACTCTTAATCCATGGATTTGTTTTCCACTGACTACTTACAACCTTACATTTGCTCAAGACCTTGGTATACTCAGAGCACTGGCAGTTATAGTCAGCTATATCTCTGCATTCACACATACATTTTACTGTAGTGAATACCTGCAGAAATTGGCTCATTATAAACAATAAGTGATTTCTGGGCAGAGAGATGAGCACCAGGTAGGAAAGTGAAATTGGAGCTAGATAGAGATTGGGTGTTAGAGATAAGAATCTGAATAACAATGAATGATGAGTAGAAGGGTCAACACTATCCCACTGATCCCAGACAATGGAAGCTTGCAGAAATTTAGCTTGTATTTACAGGGGTATACATTTTGTTCAGTTTACTTTTTTCCTGAACATAGTGACACAGATATAATCTTTCATACCTCAGTCAATGAATTATCCACTTACTTTCCAAAAGAGTTTCCATGTCAATTTTTCACTCAAATTTTGCCTTTTAGAGGCCTGGGAAGACTTTTTTTTCACTAGGGCACACAGAGTTTGACTACAAAGGATGCACATACTCACTTTGACTTATTTAGGAAAAGATGGCAGTGCTCTTTGATATTTCACACATGCAGACTGTACCTATACCACATGCCAGTACACAGAATGGCACTCAGACCTGCAATGCAGGACAGTGGTTTTCAAAATTTCTACATTTGAGAAACAGCAGCATGCCATGGGCCAGTGGTATAAGATCTATGTTACAGAATTGTTTGTATTTTGTTTGTTTATTTTGTATGCTTATTGGGCCACACCTGAGCAAGCTCAGAGATCACTCCAGAATCTGTGCTGAAGGATAAACTTTTGGCAAGGTTAAGGGAATCATATAGGGTGCCAAGGATTAAAGCTGGGAAAAATGTAAGTGTCTTACCTACTATAAGTGCCTTACCTATTCTCTTTCTGACTCTATTTAAAAAAAAAATAATTGTAAGAAAACAGCAAATTTTTGAAAAGCAAGCCACTGTACAGCTTCTTGGAATAAAAAATTTATAGGTGATTTATAAATCTTAAAATTATAAAATATTCAAAGCTATAATAAAAATACTATAATAACTAAACACATTAAATATCTTAAAATAGTTCTAAATTTAAATCAGCATTTGTTTTATCACATTTGGTCTAAATAGCTACAATGATTATATTTGGCATTTGATTTCCCCAGGTATCAAATTGAGAGTGTTTATGTTGATAGATCACAAATGTTTGGAAAAATAAACCAAGACATTTGCTTTGAAAACATGCATTGTTTCTCAATTTTTCAACTCTATGGATCGCCTCGCTTTGGCAACACTAGAGGGCAATATGTTCTTGCTTTCACTGCAAGAGTAGCCCCATAGTACCTGATCTCCGTGGACAGTTTATCTGAGGACAGTGCTACCCACTTGAGTCCTGATGTGACAAGCAACTGCTCTCTCTGAATGAAGATGCTGATGTGGGCAAAAAAATATTCTGATGCAAATACACTCATTCTGCCACAATTTCACATTTTATCTCATTACAGTCTCCGTATTTAAAACACAGATAAATTATTTGTGTGATTTACAGTTTCTGAATTCTTTTTAGTTATGACTAAAATCTTTTTATTTGCTGTTCCATACTAGAAATAATTACTGATAGCTGCTAATGATGACAAAACTCGGGAGCAGTTATATAATAGCTATAGATCAAAGAAGTATAAAAGCAGCTTTACCTTACCTTGATTTCAAATTAAATTTTCTCTTAGATATATTTATTTCAGTTCTTAAGCAAATACAATTATTTGCATGCTAACAATCCATTTTATAAACGTGTTTTCAGGGAGTTTGAGGCTACACCTGGGCCTTCTTCTGCCTCTGTGTTTGGGAATCACTCCTGGTAGTACACAGGGAAATGAACCAGGTTTGGCTAGATGCAAAACAAAGTGCCGTACTCGCTGTATTATATCTACAGTTTCAACAATTCCATTCTTACAGTTCAGTTTCATGCACACAAGATTAATTAATATTGAGGCTTATATACAAAAGAGAAATATCTGTGAGGTTATTTAGAGAGTTTTTGATTTCTCCTTTTCAGGCATGAAATGTGGAGATAAGAAATCTATTTATTTACTTATTTATTTATTTATTTATTTGGTTTTTGGGTCCCACCCTGCAGTGCTCAGGTATTACTCCTGAGTTTAGGCTCAGAAATCACCCCTGACAGTCACACGGAACCATATGGGATGCCCGGATTCGAACCACCGTCCTTCAGCATGAAAGGCAAACACCTTACCTCCAAGCTATCTCTCTGGCCCCGAGATAATAAATCTATTTAAGGGACCAGAATAGACAGCACAGTGAGTAGGGAATTTGCTTAGCACACAGCTGACCCAAGTTTGATCCCCGGCATTCCATATGGTTTCCTGAGCCTTCCAGGAGTGATTTCTGAGCACAGTGCCAGGAGTAACCCTTGAGTACCACTGAGTGTCCTCCGACCCCCACAAAAAAGAAATCCCTTTAAAGGAACTTAAATCCTACTTCCAATTTCTATTTAAAATGTTAGGAATTTCAAGGAATTTCTAGATTCTAACTTTTAGTATTGTCAGTTATTTCCTGGAGTAGTAACATACTGTGCTTCCATTATAATCTATCATTTACCAGAGAACCTGTAAAAATGCTTGTTCATCTGCCTGCTGCACTGTGGATGATATGAAAGATAATGAATAATTAGTAGGCTATGTGAGCAAAGAAATATACTCAAATCAATCATTTTGAGTAATATATAGAAATATATCATATAATTTATTTCTACTCATGTTTTTTCTTCCTCCAAAGTCAATTCCAATTTACTTAAGAAATGTTTTAGATGCTAAGAAATCATGCTCAAAATCAGAGTATTACATAGACAAATATGCAGTAAGTTTCTAATATATGTTATAAATTATAAGAAAAACACAAGTGTCCAGGCCATCGCAAAGTACGATTCCCCAAATAATTATTTTATTTATTTATTTATTTATTTATTTATTTATTTGGTTTTTGGGTCACACCCGGCAGCGCTCAGGGGTTACTCCTGGCTCCATGCTCAGAAATTGCTCCTGGCAGGCACGGGGGACCATATGGGGCACCGGGATTTGAACCGATGCCCTTTTGCATGAAAGGCAAATGCCTTACCTCCATGCTATCTCCAGGGCCCCCCAAATAATTATTAATTAGAGTTTGTCACATCCTCTGCTCATGCCGCACACTAGTCACACATTTCCCTTTTGAAAAAGTAGCCACAGACCAAATGTAGTAATATCATCAGTGACACATTAAATCTGGGTCACTTTTCCCTCTTTTTTTTTTTTTTTTGTTTGTTTTTGGTCACACCTGGCAGTGCTCAGGATCCTGGCAGGCTCAGAGACCACATGGGATGCCGGGATTTGAACCACCAACCTTCTGCATGTAAGGCAAATGCCTTACTTCCATGCTACCTCTCCAGACCCAAAATCTGGGTGACTTTTCAAGATATGCTACAACTAACGTCCCTATGGGAGCTATGGAGGAAAACACCCTACATTAAATCAAATCATCTCAGAATCTACTTTATGTCACTAGCTTAAAATACACAGTCACGTTTAGCAGACCAATGTGTGTGTGTGTGTGTGTGTGTGTGTGTGTGTGTGTGTGTGTGTATGTGTAGCCTGTCCAAGATTTGTTTGTGAAATAGGTGTGGATACAATTAACTGGTAGCCAAAGAGCAAAAAGTAGAGTCCTAAGACTGTGGATTTCTAAAATACAGGAAGGGTGTTAAAAAAAGGTGAACAGAAGTGAAGACAGAATGTAAATATAGGAATGCAGCCAAATAACCTTAAACAAATAAAACAATATAGAAAAGACCCCTGGGATTAATTTTTTAATTGACATACATTAGAACAATGCTGTAAAGATATAGGAAAAGAGAACAAGACCCCCTATTACAATTATATCACAACTTGAGTTCAGATGTTAGTTGATTATATTATGCATATTATGATTGTTTTTTAAACCATTAAAATAGATGTGTTTGAAACTTGTAGAGAAGATATTTGGTACAGGGGTCAATACATTTGCTTTGCACACAACTCACCCTCATTTTATCTCTGGCACTGCATATAGTCTAGGAGTAATCCTTGAACACAGAGCCAGGAATAATCTCTGAGAAACCTTGGGATAGCCCCAAACAGAAGAATAAAAAGTCTAGTAGAGGAGATCAAAAATGAAATTCAAGAAAATACTCATTAAAGAGAAAAGGGAGAGGGGAATAAAAGACATCTAGAAGTACTCAGAACAAACAGTAACTAACAAAATAAAAGGCTCTGATTTTGTTAATATGCCCCTACATGTAAAAATGCTATGTTCTCAAGGACATTAAAATATTCAAATATTGGGTGGGAGAGATAGTACAGCAAGTGCCTTGTACATGGCCAATCAGGGTTTGATCCTTGGTAAGTCATATGTTTCCTTGAGCCCTACCCGGAATGATCCCTGTGAACAAAGCTAGGAATAAGCCCTTGAGCATGGCACTAGAATAAAAATAATTAACTAAACAAAATAAAATATTCAAGTATGTGGTGTAAATAGAGATAAATAGCAGAATGTGTGGACATAAATATATAATAGAAGATAAATGAAAAGTAGTTTTTAAAAGAAAGCTGACAAAGTTATATAAAATTTTGGAAACTTGATTAAAAGCAGAGTAAACTGCAAGAGACACAAAGATCAGTTTGTAATTATAAAAGTTCTATTCACTAGGAAGTCATAAAAATTTAAATGTGTTTGCACCCTTTATCAAGCTTCATTATCTTTTTTTCTCATTGCAATCACCAACAAATACCTTGGATTAGGCTCATTCAATCCTTGAAAATCTTAGTTCCTGATTTTTCTCATTCTTTATAAACTAGAAGTTCATATTGATGATCCACCTAACATTATTCTGTTTTAAAATCCCCTGTTATATTTTTGTCTTTACATTTACATTGTGTGCTACATTTTTGTCTTTCCTCCACCCTTGCCACATAGTTTCATAATCATATGCCATATCTTTTCATTATTATTAATAACTGTGCAACTATTAATCATTTATAACATTGATTTTCTATATTCTGTGATTCAATTCACAACATCCTATCTTTTTGGCATTTTAAACCTGTCTGCACAACTTCAGCAATATTTCAACCCTTAGCATCTTGAAGTCATGATCCTTTTAAATTTTATTCTTCCTCCTGGCCTTATATCTCTTTTTAGATTATTCCATAGTTAACATTTAAATTTATTTTATAAACGTTTAAAACTTATCCTCTTATTCTACGATGCAAACTTGTCTAAACAAAGCTTAATACCACAGTCCCCAAATCTGTCTGCAAGGCATAAGACGTATGGAACATCACCAAACTGATTCATCGCCACTCAAATTCATGATCAATAGTTTCAGATTGCTTTGACTGCTATAGTCAAACTGTATTTCCTTAGTTTCTCACCTTCTCTCCTACATGATTAATTAATGTGCTTCACCTTTCTCTTTGCATTTCAGATTATTTTTTCTTTCCCTTTCTCTCAGTTGATAATATTGCTTCTTATTCCTGTCCAACACAGAAACACGCACATATAAATGCCTGCAAGCACCTGAATTGTAATTATTCACATATTTAGAAAATTTTTCTTCTATATTGATCATAAAATCTAATAAAAGTCAACTTCTTACTTAAATTTAGCTATAGATCTTTTGCTGTAGGGTTTATTTTAATTGTAAATGATTTTATTTATTTATTAAATTTGGGGTGCATATCCAGAGGTGCTCAAGGGTTACTCCTAACTCTGCATTCAGAAATCACTCCTGGAAGACGTGGGTGATCACATGGATCTAACCCTGTTTTGTCATGGGTCGACTACATGTATGGCAAGAGCGCTACCTGCTGTATATTGCTCAGGCTCCAAGTACTTTCATTTTAATCTATAGAGAAGTCTCTTCTGCATAGATTGTCCAATCTATCAAAAGACAATCTTTTACCTGAAATATAGTTCTAAGTCTTGTTTTTGTTGTTGCTTTATTTTAATTGTTGAGAAACTGTGATTTTCAAAGTTGTTTCTAATAGAGTTGTTTCAGACACACAATGTTTCAATACCAATCAAACCACCTCCTACCTTCTACCTATATCCCCAGGTTCTTCCCACTTCCAAATATGTAAATGTCTCAGTTAAGGCCTCCTTCCAGCTGACATCTTTGGGTCTATTCTAGACCAGAAGTTAGATCCTCTCCCTACTGGCAGAGTCCCAGCACTCTCCACACTAGACCTGAACCATAGTAAGGGCCCACACTATAGTTCTCAGCTTTTTTAAGTACTTATTGAAAAATCTTTAAAAATCTATAGTATTTTATGCAGACCTATTCTAATAGTGCTTATTTAGAAAAAAATTACTTGAAAATTCCATGCTGTGGAATCCAATAGTTGATTCTCACTTCTTATCTTATTTTTTCTATTAGTAGTATCTTAAATCACAAATTTCCCCCTTGCCCAAAGAGTCACTGTTTTTACAAGTATTCCAAGATATCATGTACTTTTGATTTCCAATGACATGTTCTCATTTCCTGTTTTCCTTTTATCTTTTTATCTCGACCAAGTTCCCCAGAGGAAAAACACTAGTGTGGAAATCCTTAGATGACAAAAGCATTCTTTCTGTCATATGTTTCATTCTTACTTCTTCCTCTCCTTCTAACAGTTCGAAGGCCCTATTATGCTGCTACATTAAACACAGATTTGTAAAGCAAATTAGCCTCTGCCTTGCACGGAAACAGAAAGGTTGTATGTTTTAGATTTATTTTTTGAAGAGCAAGGTTGTGAATATTCTCAGATGAGTTTGTTTTATCTTGGCACACAAGAAATGAAATGGTCTGGCTTTGTTATTGAATGGATATGTAAGGTAATGAAAGGCTCAGACTTCAAGTTTGCATAGTCATTTCCACAGTCTTTACTAACTGTTTACCAGGAGGCATATGTACCACCACCTGGCAAATACCTGCTTCACTTTTCAAAAGTAATGGAACCCTTTTTAAGGCATTTTTGGGTAAAACAGAGCTTGATAGAGCAGTACTATGGAAAGGGCAGATTTTTGTGAACACAGTGAAGACATTAAAGATGAAGTGACATGTCTGTGAGACATTCCAAGGGAATGTCCACTCAATGACTAACTATGTCAGAATAAAATTTAAGGTCTGAACTGGAATCATAAGCTAAGGGGTAGAAAACGTCATGACATTGAACTAGAGAGAAGAGTGTACAGTAAAGTGATAGAGGTCAGTCATAAAAAAAATTACATTGACAAAGTGTGTGAAGACAGACATGGGAATTACAAGCTAAAGAACAAGAAGATCTCTGGTAATAAAAAAACTGAATAATATTTATGAGTCAATAATTACAAAATTTGACCTTGACTTCACTGACTTGGCAGGATATTTGGTGTTATACCGAAGTAAAGTCTGAAATGAACTGAGAAGAAAGTAGTTGGTGAAAATTCACAAGAGCAAGCAGAAAGAAAAAAAGAAATTTGGAAGTGCCTATAGGTATCCAAAAGCTGATATTACCAGCAGCCTCATCAGGCTTAATAATCAGGCCCATGATATGATATTTCAAGAAAAGGCAAAAGTCCTGAACTGAATATGTAAGGAAAGAGGATTTTTACAGAAGGGAGTAAATATTTCTAATCATTAAGGAATAAAAGAATTGGTTTGGGGGTGGAGGAGATAAATGAGTGAGATTTGAAACAAAAAACAGATATAATACAGGCTAAAGATATGACCAACAATTCTCTTAAATCTCCATTAGTGATATTCATTTTTTGTGCTTTGTCGATATACTCAGTTAAATCAACTTCAAGTGAGAAGCACTTTGCCATCAACTGATAGATAATTGTTTGCTCAATAATCTTTCTTTTAAAACTATTATTATATTTAGTATTGATCTGTGTCCTTGTTAATTGTCTCAGAAGACAATCATGAAAGCAGTTAACCAAGAAACAAAATGCTTGCAATGCTCTATATTGATATAGGCAAGGAAATAATGAGGTATGGAAATTAAAAAGTAAAGTAGCAGTGTTCTTCTTGGCCTATGAATGTATATAAAATATAGAAAAGTAAATTTATCTGATATTTTTAACATGCTTCAATCCTAAGACATCACAAAAAATTGATTAATTAAAACTTATTTCATTTTTATTTTAGCCTTTCATTTAAACTTAATGATTTTCTAATTTTATACATATTAATTCACAAGTTATACTAAATGGCAACTCTCTCAAAAGCTATAATTCTTAAATTTTAATTATCTTTCTGAATTAAGTTATGCCATCATTTAATCCCTATATGTAATCTGCCCATATTAGAAGTCACAAAAGATTGCTATTTAATTTTTCTCTCTCTATTTTTTTTTGGTTTTTAGGCCACACTCAGTGATGTTCAGGGGTTACTCCTGGCTATGTGCTCAGAAATTGCTCCTGGCTTGGGGGACCATATGGGATAACCGGAATTGAACCAAGGTCTTTCCTGGGTCAGCCTCCTGCAAAACAAACTCATTATCACTGTGCTATCTCTCCGGCCCAAAAGATTGCTATTTCTTAAAATTTATTTCTACAATTACTTCTCTACCATTGAATTTCTTGCTTACACATTCCTAAGGCAGTCATCATGTATGCTTCCTGAAATAAATGTAGGCATTTTAGGAGAAGTATAATAAAAGTTGATTATATAGTTTGTATAAAGTGTTAGTAGTATTAGTATTTGTTTTTATTATATTATCTCAATATCACAAAATTACTAGTATGTAACATTGTATAATATGATCTTGAGGGGCTTGTAATAGAAAATAAACTTCAAATGAATACTATGTTTTATATAAGTACCTATAAATGACAATACTCACAACCTCTATTTGAGGAACTCAAAGAGTAAGTGACTAGAGAATCAAACGAATAAAAAAATGATGAGATATCTCCAATGTCACATAACAGGAATTCACAATTTCTTATTGATTCTGAGTCCACCCCACTACTACAGTTTCACATTTGTCCCTGAAATTTACCTCGACACATTAAGAAATGAACTTTCAAAGTCATGTGCCATTCTTAGAAAAAACTTGAGTGAAGTTGGAAATTATGACATTGAATATTTTTTACTGATAGCCAGAGCCATCAAACAAAGGATAGGGTATTTTCCTTGCCTGTGTCTTGCCTATATTCAATTCTTGACATCCCAATTAATTGCCTGAACATTTCTGTGAGTGATCCCTGAATGCAGATCCCAGTAACCCCTGAGAAACCAAGTGGCCCATCCTCTCCCTTAAATTTCTTAACTTAAAGTTACTATTTCCATCCAAAACTTCTGTTCAGAATAATGCCAAATATACACAACACAAAATACTTGGATTATCCTTTTAAAAAGGCAGATATGCTGCATTCAATTTCAATTGTGCCTACTTTGTACCTAATGGCTCAGCATTTTAATTTTTAGACAAAGTAAAATATAAAATAAATACTAGCTTTATTTCGGGATTCACTTTTTTTTCAGGTAGTTGAGTTAGGTAATCACCTGAAAATAACATATAAACGTATTTTATAAAGAACTCTATCCTCCAAACTGAAACCATTCCATTATCTACACTTTTCAAATTTTGGAACAAACATAATAAAAATTCATTGGGAAGAGACTTGGAGTGGTTTCAAACATTCTGCTCCTTGTCAGAGACAACATATCTTGAGATGCTCCTATTTTAATACTTGATGACTGGAATCTCAAATTATTACAAATGTTACTTTTGAATGCTGTAAAAGAATGCTAGGCATTGTACAAAAATAACTTCACTTAGCAAGCCATTTTGGTGGAAAATATTGGGAATAAAAATATTATGTTGATCTTCCAAATAGTCTGGGAAATCAGGATTAGGAAGTGATTAAAGAGTAAGAAAGGTGATGAGGTCTGGTAGAAACGAAAAAAACCAATCAAAGATACACCGATACTTTAGTAGAAAAAGAAAATATAATTTTTATACTTTTAGTTTAGGTCTGGGTCAGCATTAACAAAATGCAAACTTCCAAATTTGTTGACAGATGCTATTTTTGATAGCATACAATAATATCTTGTTTTTATTTGCATTTCCTGAAATATAACTGAGTGCAGTTAGGAAGAAAAGAAATAGATCAGAATGGTACGTATCTGGGGCCCGGGAGATAGCATGGAGGTAAGGCGTTTGCCTTTCATGCAAAAGGTCATCGGTTCGAATCCCGGTGCCCCATATGGTCCCCCGTGCCTGCCAGGAGCAAGCAATTTCTGAGCATGGAGCCAGGAATAACCCCTGAGCACTGCCAGGTGTGACCCAAAAACCAAAAAAAAAAAAAAAATGGTCAGTATCATATGTGGGATTTAAAGGTAGACAGCAAGATAGCAACAAAGGGCCAAAGGCAACATAACTGGATAGTTTGTCACAGAACTGAGTTTGTGGTATGATGGGAAGTGGTTGAAAGAGACAGTTTTATGGGAAGTTGATGAAGGGAACAGTTGATGTTTGTGGTACTGGAATAAAGAACATATTAAACCCCACCATGAACTAATATTGCTACTCACATTATCTCAATAAAACTATTCTAAAAACAGAAAGAAGTGCATTCTATTGCTTAGAGATTTCTGAGGAAGAAATTTCTGCCAGGAGTCAGAAATGAGGGTTGCCATACTCTCTATTTCTTATTTGTGATTACAGGGGTATAGGTAAAAAATAGAATTAATATCCCACACATTAATATCCCACACATGCCCTAGCAGTTGACTAGAATAATGTCTAATAAATTTTGAAAAAAACGCTGAGCAAAATATTTTGCGGCATATTTTCCACAAGAATACATGGTTTCAAGATGTGAAAAAAAATACATAAAGAAATGAAAGAACATTTCCCCCTAATTTTCTCCAAAGTCATTGTAAAGATCAACAAAATGTTTAGGATTTTATAATGTCCTAATATCTTCTACCAAATAGGCCAACTATTTGAAATTGGTATACTGTCTAGTACACATTTAAAAAAATCACAAGTCGAGGCCCGAGCAGTGACACAGTGGTAGTGTGCTGGCCTTACAAGAGGCTGTGCTGGGGGCCGGGTGGTGGCGCTGGAGGGAAGGTGCCTGCGCTAACCTAGGACGGACCGCGGTTCTATCCCCCGGTTCCCCATATGGTCCCCTGTGCCTGCCAGGAGCGACTTCTGAGCGAATAACCTGGAGTAACCCCTGAGCGTCAACGGGTGTGGCCCAAAAAACAAAA